>VWYN01002360.1:13340-131386 GCA_013400075.1 Hippolais icterina | reverse complement strand
GGGGGGGGGGGGGGGGGGTGGAGTGGGGGGTGTTGTGAGGGTTTGTGAAACACGAAGAGAATTATCTATCTTTAAAAACAGGTGCTCAAATGGTTCAGTATTTTCACAAACCTTCTGCTTAATTTAACGGAGATTTTTTTGCATTTGATGGGTGTAGGCTTCGGAGAGACCCTCTGAGAAATTAGCCTCTCAGTCTCTGCCACTCGGTCCTGGGAAACGACCTGATGTGTGGAAGTGAAAAAAGATGGAAAAAGACACTCTGCGACTCCCTCCATATCTGTCTCCCAGTGGAACGTGGCGAGTTGCAAGTTACAATCCAAAACCTAGCAATAATTTTCCAGACATCCTGTTTGTGAGAAGAGTCATGTGAAATATTCTTTTTGCCAGTGAAAAGAAGTGCATTGCCTCTCAAAGTACACTGAAAGAAGTTGAGTTTTGTTGTTCTTTTTTTTTTTTTTTTTTTTTTTTTTTTTTTTTTTTTTTTTTTTTTTTTTTTTTTTTTTTTTTTTGGCGGGGGGGTTGGGGTATGTGAAGCATCACTATTTTAATCCCTGAAAATAAAGATTGTGTTTCGGATTTCCGCAGCCAGGCTGCAAAAGGTTCCAGTCCAAGCCCCCTTTAACGAACTTTCTTCCTGATAGGCAGGTTTTGTTCACCTGAGCAAACATAAATCGGTTCTGATGTACGTGGATAGCTTTAAAATTTAAAATTTTCCGTTCGGAGAGGAAATGTTTAATTGACACTGTTTGGAGTGACTTTACCAAAAACCTGGGGTCTGTAGGTTCAGAGATCAGTGACAGTGTAGGAGCCAATCGACTACACTTCTACTTGGTAACTTAATGTTAGTTCTGCGTGGGCAGCAGACGGGTCTATTGGGCGCCGCTCATCTCGCACGGGGAAAGTGGTGTCACGTCTCATTAGGCTGGGCCCAAGCCTGGAGCCTTTCCCCAGCCAGGCTCGAGGTTCAGACAGCAACCATTTCACGGTTGCTGCTGTTTGGCGCTTTAACAGTAGTACCTCAACTGTTCGGGAGATAACCTGTACGACATCTGCGCAGAATCTTCATTTTAATGAAGATTCCATGTGCCTCGAAGGCATATTCAGGGAACAGGCAAGAAATTTGGTGAATGGGAAAGTTACCCCGTTAGGAAAGAAGGATTGCTGTCAGGGCTGGACAAATCTCCACAATTTTCTTCTTGCTACAGGTAGTGACGCTNTTTAAACACAAAATGGAATGAGATAATATTTAGTGTGTCGATCTAATCTCAGCGTCATAGGAAATCTCAGCAGAGATGCTCTGTAAAAGCATTAATCTCTTATCTTGATCTAGTTCAAATTATAATGAATCCTACTTACATATGTGTTATAAAAACAAATCCTACACGAATTTAAGCTATGCTTCATCAGACTGCTATTGTAGCCCTTTATCAAGTTTAGAAAGGATTTGAAAGTTGGATCGTGGGACTCAAAGCTCCGTGAAAT
The DNA here is from genome assembly GCA_013400075.1 of Hippolais icterina. NCBI lineage: Eukaryota > Metazoa > Chordata > Aves > Passeriformes > Sylviidae > Hippolais > Hippolais icterina. The sequence continues at coordinate 129,904 of VWYN01002360.1, read as the reverse complement.
TTGGCCCCACCAGAAAGACGAGATCTGCTCCTAAAGATGCTTCTCAGGTCCGATAGACATAGGTATTCCCCTCCACTGCCCCCCCTCCCGCCGCCGCACTTCGACCGAGAGTAGGATCTGACTTCTACTCGGGATGTTGCGTAAGGCAAGCTCGGAGCGGCTCTGTCTGCAGCCCCGCAGGAGGTGGCTGTCTCCCTGCTCTTTCCGGGGGACAAAGCTTCTGGCGGCTTCGGCCGAGCCGGGCTCCAGCAGCCGGCGATCTTCACAAGCCAAATCCTCGCGCTCTCCCCATCTGCCAAGCTTCCCAACAAATTAGACATATTCGCGCGGCAAAAGACAACACCGTCCTTCATACCACAGAAGCAAACGCCTTAGAAGAAAAATCTAGACGTGAAAAAGCAGGCTATTAGATTTTTACGGGTGAACATTTGCTTCTCCTCCCACCCTTACCCCTGGAATTTATTTCCAAGGAGTGGGCTGTCCCCCAAAGGAGCTGATTGCGAGTTTTTAGTGAACAATTCTGTCTAAATTATCCCTTTTGCTCTCCCATGGCCAACCGACGCTGGGCTGTCGGGCGCTGAGCATTAGCGTACCTACGCAAGGGAGCCAAAGAAAAAGCAAAGCCTTCCTTCGCAAGTTACTCAGCCTTCCCCGACGGCAGTTTGATTGGTACTTGGACAATTCTGAAAATACAAGGGCTACATTACCGGAGCGACCCGAGGCTCTGAATGTGTCGAGAGGCCTGGAGAGTGTGTGTGGGGGGGGCTGCCTTGTCATCTCAGATGAATTGATTTCTTCTAAGGCATGAAATACGGGTGGACATTGTGGTTTCTAAGCACGAAGGTAAAGGAAGGTGTGAGACAGAAGGGGCAGGGTCTAAGAAATAGATCCCTGTTCAAGTTGGAGGTACTAACAAATGGATGCATTGAGCTGCTCTGACAAGGACTGCCGGTTTTCAGGGCTACCTCGTTTGAAAGAACCCTTGCTTTTTTTGCATTTTTTCCCCCAATGCCATGTATGCTAGATGCGATTAAAAATGTGTAATTCAGCGATGCTGAAAGCCACAGAGCAATTTTATTCCGGTCTTTCAGCACCACCTCTGTACAGTCTCAGCCTTATTTTGTCATTTGCTGAGAGCTGCCTGTATCTTTTGAAACGCTAGCCTGCATTAAGGAGCATCTATCCCCGAGCCTTTAGACTCTCTGCCCTTCTTACCAGAAACGGCTAGATGGATACAAAAAAGAACTTAGTGGTTAACCGATATGCTGCTAATATTTCATCCACGGGCCTCCTTCTCCTTCCCGCCCCACCCCCTGCCTTTTAAAACTTCAGCTCTTGGAAAAACAACATATTTTAAGCTTTCCACACAAATATTGATATTGGCAAATAAAGCCAGCCCCCAGCCTTTGGTTAGAGACAGTCTTCTTCTTGTTTCTACTCTCGGCAATCCAAATTAATCCACTGTATTACAAATTGCCTCGAAATATTTCACTTTTCCTGACAAATCCCATACCCGGCATATGTCACCATGAGAGACATTTTTCCTATTCCGTTTGTGTGCTGGCTCTTTCTAAAGTGTATCAGGCAGCGATGGACAGTGAGGAGATGACATGACCCAGCAGGAAATTCTCTTATTTCTGTTTGCATTTGTGCTGTGGCAAGGCACGAAATGTTTCATGTTATCAGGTAATCAGGTAGAGCAGAACTGAGCAAGCTTGAATCTTTGCCTCGCCTCCAGTCTGCAGGGCAAGAGGTGCCCACCAGGTGAAAGCAGGTCCCCCACTTCGACCATTTGCCACCACAGCCAGCGCACCTCTCCTGAGCAGGGACAAGTCGTTCCCACATCACCCTGGCCGAGGCTCTGAGTTTAACCCGGCACATGGCCAGACTGCACATTACATGAAAGGCAACAACTTCCCGAGTCATTAAATTAAATGCGAATAAAAACGGCATAAACGTGAAGGGGGTGCGTAAAATGCAGACTTTTGCTATTTTTGTTTTGTTTGTTTGATGCTTTTTAAACATTTATTTTCGGTCAAACGTCGCAGAGAAATCCATGGAGCTGGACCCGCACTGGAGAATGAAGCTGTCGCTCGTGCAATGGAAGCCAGGATCTGCGCCGGTTTCCCGGACACAGCTCCCCGGTGTCGCTCTGGAGCGGGACGCACGCAGCCGCTCCGAGCTGGCACCGGCCGCAGCCGCACCTCTCACAGAATCTGCAAATTGCAAAGTAAACTGCGAGGCAAGAGAAAAAGCCACCAGAAAGTGCCACTTCCTGAGACTGCGAGGCCGGTATTTTTATTCTCTTATCGCCTAGCCGCGTTTTTCTATCCCGCAATAATCCTTTTTTTCACGTACGGGACACCATCGTTTAAAGAAAAGCTGCCTGATAACTGTATTCAATCACACGAATAGCAACATATTCGACAAACGAGCCAAGCTTACGGTTGAGCTGTGTTCTTGCAATGAATAACCTCTCGAACCTCAGGGTAATGGTGACAAAACCCACACTATTTGGACAGGACAGCTCTCATCTCATGATCGGCATGTAGCAGGAATATACAGCCCATTTTATTTTAGGACATTCCTTTTCTTTTTTAAAAAAAAATTTTTCTTAAGATCACGGCTCACAAGCACAGAAAACTGTGCCGATGTGAAATAGAGGCATTTACCTTTTATTAGAATTTAATTAATTATAGCACTCTCTCCTAAAAAGCTGTCTTCCATCTCAGGATATTTGCGGAACACCTTGGCTGTGGTTCAGCTACTTGGTGGTGCTTATTTGCATTCAGCATTGATGTAGTGCCTCGCAAAAAAAAAAATTTGCTAACTTCTGGTTTCTTTGTATAAGTGTAATTTAACAAATGAGTAAGTTAGGAATAAAGAAAACCCGACCCTTAGCTATTAACAACGTGCTTTTTATCACTTAACTTTGTGAAATCGGCATTTGTTGTTACCCACATAAAATGCTCTTACCTGCTTTAATGTTAGAGCTATCAATTGCATCTCAGTCAGAAGTAATTTTATATCTTCCTAGGTATTTGGCTTATTTAATGTTATTAAAAAAAAAAAAGCGCTATATAAGTAGCAATCAATCAACTAAGAAAAGGATACTAACGACAAACAAATCTATTTAACATTCGAACGAAGACCAGGGAGGAATAAAGGCTAGTCCTTGGCAGCTAGTTAGGTACTAATCTGTTGTGTCAGCATGCTACCAAAATGACTAGAGGAAGCGCTCATAAAGGACAATCCGCTTGTCTAAATGACCTGCAAATTAACAGCGCAGCTCATAGTCATTAATTTCAACTTCCAGTCTTTGTAAGGGTGGTCAGTCTGGGGAACTTAGACAGTATTTCCACTAAAAATCTCTTTGGAAATCCAGTCCCTGTTCATTTGGCATCATGGAACTTCATGAACATCTCTCCAATAGGTATTTTATTGCTAACAAACCTTCAACACAAGCTGGCACCAGAAAGCACCGGAATGTAGCCAAGGGCATGTGGTCAGCATTTTTCTGTCCATCCCCTATCTTGATAACCAGGAGAGCCGTTCTCCACAAGACCCAATCCTACTTTACTTTATGTATACTGTTACTTTGAGGCCATACCTGTCTCCTTCCCTACACTTGGCATATTTTTCTGACTTTGTGTGAGAATAGAGGTGTCCAATTCCTATTGAACCACACCTACATCTGTGACCAGTTGACATCCCAATCTCATATCTATGTAGATATAGATATATGAAAGTATATGCAAAAGTATGTATGAAAGTGTACATGAATGTATAAATATACATTTCTCACACAGGCTCTAAAACCTGCAGCAATTGACACAGATTAATATTCAAACACAACTATTTCACAACTGCTATAATAGTTAATTCGTTTTGCACTTTGACTGTAGAAAGAAATAAACAAAACATTAAAACCCCAGGCTGCTGGGGGTTGGTTTTTTTTTTGGTTTTTTTTTTTTTTTGTTTTTTTTTTTTTTTGTTTTTTTTTTTTTTTGTTTTTTTTTTTTTTTCCCCCCCAGCTAGTACAGCTAAGCATAAACTGCTTGGAACTCATATATAACATCAGGCAATTCAACCTTTTATAATATAATTAAGAGTTCCATTCCTGCTTTTTTGGGGTCATGTGGTAATAACTACTTTTCATATGTGTTTTTCTGACAAAAGAAGAGCATATTAAGATTGCACAGTATCCCAGAATATTAGTCTGGCTTCCATAAATGCTAATAGAAGGAATTGCAGCATGTATCAAGGAAAGACTGTTCCTTCATTAACATACATTGTCATTATCATGAGAATCCAAAACTAAAATCAGAGATATGAATCCAATATATTCCACATAGTGCTTTTAAAAATTGTAATGGAAGACCATGAGACAGTTTTGCAGCCATGTGTCCGAGGCCAGATTTGGATGCCACCTGTGGCAAGCTTTTTAAAAATGTCAATACTATGGACAGTGGACACACACACCTTTAATGAATGCATGTTTGAATAACAGGAATATTAATAATTAAAGATAATGATTTACTAAGTCAAAATATAACACCAACTCACCCTGCAGCAAAGCAATGTCTATGTTATACATTGGCTATTTACATATGTGTCAAAACAAGAAATGCCTTTGAGCAATTATCTCTTGGGTCAGCATGGGTACTGTGTCTGAAGAAGGTAAATCTGCCTTTCACTCAGCCAGAAACATTTCCTCACAGGCTTTTGTCATTCAAGTGTGGGTGATCTGACATCTGACACTAGAACCTCGTCAACATGCAGACTTTGCCTTTTGGGGAGCTTTTTTTTTTTTTTTTTCCCTGTTGCTGCAGGTGTTTTTCCTGATGCCCTGGTCGAAATAACAGCGGGTTTAAAGAACTACTGAGCACACCTCCAGGTACGTTGCACAAGAAAAGACAGTCCAGGAATCTGTTCAGAAGAGCTCCTAGAAAGTTCTTCAATTTGTTTTGGCGAGTAACACCCACAAATGGTTTAATGCATATATGCACCTTGCTGTTTCCTTCTTTGTCTCAAATGAATGCTTTTCTACATTCCTGAGTCTCAAGCTTCATACATACAAGGAAGATTTTTAAAAAGAGTTCATTCATACGAAGTCCTTCCTCCTTCACGTTAAAGGATCTTCAGGGAACAGAAAAAAGGGTCGAGGAGATGATGCTGGTAGCCTGGAAGGAAGTCTGAAGCACTGCAAAGGCAGTAGCGCATACAGCAATACAGTTTCAGGGTCCCGTGATGTAAGTTTTGCTGGATTGTCACTGACTCACAGCCACTCCAACATCAGAACAGATTAACAGAAAACTTACTTTTAAGAATATGTTCTTGTCCTAAATGGGAATTACTGCATTGGGGGTAGGTGTGCAGGGGACAAATAAAAGTGGAAAAAAAACACCAAAACAACCCAAAACCCAACAAAATGAAAAAGAGCAAACTAAAATAAAATCCCCAAAAGACACAATCCCCACATAAAACTGCTTGCAGAGTAGGGCTTGAAAAATTCATGTCTTAAATATCCACCACATGTATCATCTGTGTTAGCTCTGGCCTTACCTACCCTAAGATGTGACTGTGAACACCAAGGCGTATTGGTTGCTACATTTTATCTCTGAATGCAATAGAAGTCTTTCTGCTAGTTTCAACAGAAGTTGTACCTGGCATGTTTTTCTGTATTTGGTCAGGCATACTGTACTTTGAACACCGTGATTCTGAGAAAAATGTGTTGGATACAATAAGACCTCATCTTATTAAACATTGCAATGTTTTGTAATGAAAACAGCAACATGTTTTGGCACACTTTATACCTTAATTTATGTTGGGTATATTACTTATGCAGACTAGGCATATTATGAACCTAAAAGACTTGTCAGTGAATATTCTCACTCCAACTTATAATTTAGCAAACTGTATATTAAAAAGCTACCATTTATCTTTGCAAAATAAAAGGCCTTAAAAATGTTGCCAAACCATTTTATTTAGGCTGGGAGGTATTCCTGATTCAGAGAATGAGAAATACCCTGAAAACAAAGAGATTAGGTATGATAATTTTTACACAGCAGATTTTTTTTTTTTTTCAATATAGATGTAGATACAGATATAGATGACACAGATATAGAAAGAAGCATAAAATCTGAAATATCCCTTATTTACAGCTTTGGTGATGTGCAGTATATTATAGATACTCTAGACAAATAGAGGGGACAATCTGCAAGAAGTCTTAAGCCTTGAACCTCTTGATTTTGTATTTTGATTTCCAGTTAATACCTGTAACAGTGGCTACACACACTGCCAGGTGTAGTGGCAGACATTTTGAAATAACGAAAGCTTTTCTTGCAAAATTTATAACCTTGATGCTAAAAGCAAAATCACAAAAGCTCCAGTATCTGTTGGTGACATTTAAAAGTCATAATATTGCAGATCCTGAAATCAAGCTGAACACTATGTATTTGGAAACTAACTAGGTTAGATAAACACCTACTGACATTTTATACCTTGTTGACAACCACAGCATTTCTATAGTCAGGTTAAGCAACCTGGCCATAACACCCCAGAAAGGCAAAGAAATCTTTTCTCAAATAGGGTGCACTGACTTTCCAAAAGCAAAGTGATAATAAAAAACAGGACAGTGGTTCAAACAAGCAAAATTATTTACTATAGGCTTTCCATGAGATCAGCCATCTTTTTATCTGAAAATTAATGCAAGTATTCACAAAAATGGAGATAAATGCTTTTAACTCATAGTTAGATATGTATGTTAGCATAAAAAACACTTTACAAAATAACACCATGTGTTAGTTTAAGTACATTTTAAAAACAGTCACAATGCAAGAATTTATGTTCTTTACTGACTGAAGTTTCAAGCCCCATTACCCTTTCCATCTCTTTCTCCATCTACAGGAGGTTGTGGCTTACAAAAACAGACAAGGAAATACCAAATAGCCATTTTTTAGATCCAATTAGCAACTTATACCATCAAAATGGAAAATATTAAACAATGGTAGGCTTTGAAATCAAGGAACATTTTCTGTCCTGTATGGCGATGGACAAAGCATTGACTAGAAGTAATGAGTTAGATACCCATTAACAGTTGAAACAGTATTTTTTTTTCTCTAGATTTCCTTGAACCACAAAACATTTACACATGAATCTGAAGGAGCCTGTCTATGTGAAAAAATTAAGTTTGGTTAACAGTGACATATAGATCTAATTTTACATTATCCCAGAACAAAATGAGAAACCTTTTTTTTTTTTTTTTTAATCCTCTAGGAAACAGAAGGATCATATCGTATTATTTATCATATTATGACAAAAATTGATGATGGAAGATGTAGAGGACTACTCACATTCCTAATAAAAGTGCATGCTCATCATTTGTATATGGTTCAGTAAAATATTCTAAACACACTTCTCTAAGAATGGCATTGCTGGCCTATACAGCTCACAACACAGTTTGCAAGCATGTATTTTATTTTGTGAGAAAACGAGAATTCAGTGTTTCAATATGTGACATACATGACATGAACATGAACCCTTATTACTTTGGACTCTTCAACCAGTTCTTATAAGCAGGCCTAAACTTAGTCACTGTACAACAAACCTTGCAGAGTTAATCAATTCTGTATTCTGTACCACATGAACATACACGCAATTGAAAACACAAACTATGACAACTTACTGACAGGTATAAAATGCTTTGACCAAAAAATCCCACAAAACCAAAACCACTGCAACCATGTATAATAAAATAAGTCAAAAGTAGTTAACTGAAACTGGTTTATTTGTAATAAATGAAAATCCAACAACTGATATTCAGAGGCTTAAAAATAAACAGCTTTTCATACGCTCTCCATGTTTGATTAAATCAACTAGTTATTTCCAATATTCAGCTAATTTTTTTAAGCTTTTGCCTTTTTTTGCCTGCTCCCCATCCTCCGCTTAGCTGCACTGTATGGTCTCGAAATGATATCCGTTCTCTGTGAGATGGACCCAAACATGATTTTTCTGGAGTAGAAATATTCTTTTCTAAACAAAACAGACATGAAATTAAAAACCAACCAACCCAAACTACCTAAATCTCACTGTACCATATTCTTTACAAGACAATAATATATTTCTAGGTCTAATTTGACAACACACAATTTTTATAATTATGTATGATTCACTGTTTAAAAGCAATACAAGTATTTTCACAAGGTAGTACTTAAAAAAAAAAATCCTTATCCAAAAAGATAGTAAAATTACTAAACAAAATCATCATATTTTTAGAAGTGCCATTATCTGTCCATTCTGAACTGAAACACAGAGATACTCAGTGCTTTTGACATAGAAACTCATCCTTCAAGTGGACGAAGAACTAGTTCAGAAGATATTAACAAGTTTTTGTGGTTATACTAGACCAAACAAAAGAGATATTTCTTTTGTTCAAAGCTCAGGAATGCTTGAACTTAGATGCCGGATGGTGTCACAGAAAAATTTAAGAACACACAGGAATATGTGAAACAATCACTTTCATTGTCATGCATACAGATGCTTGAGTAATTTAGATAATAGCTTCTAAAAAACTCTTCAGAAAATTATTTAAATAAAATAATCAGTAGCCATGACCAAAGATATAATATTTATTTAACATAAATGAACACTTTACACCTGATAATATCTTTCTTTGACATCTCTAAGAAAGAAAACATCTGTGGAAGACAACCCAAAATTTGCCAGAGAATGATATGATGTTCACAATACAGCAGTTCATGTCTGTGAATGTATATATATACATATATAAAATTAACATGCTAGCTTATCAAATAATATTTTATTAACAACTTTTTGCCACTTACCAAAGGAAAATATTATTACCTACATAGTTTCAGTATTTTTGATATTTTTAACTTCTAGTACTTCTCGATAGAAAAAATTAAATTTCTCACAATATATAATGACAAAAAAGTAGAACATCATTCTATGTACCAATACGTAAAACATAGCTATAAATTTCAAAGAGTAAGAGTTTCTTTGTTTTCTCATGGATGCTTTCCTGTAGCCTGCTAGATCTAAATGTCAGGAGATTTTCCCAGCCTACAGTTTCCTTTCTTATGAATTCTTAAGTTATTGCAAATGTATCTTACTAAACAGTTCTCTCTTTTGGCAACCAAGAGCTTTCAAATACTTTTAACATTATCTCCATTCATCTTCTTATGGCTATATAGATGTAGTCAATTGGCTTTTTCTTAAAATATATAAATTACTTAAGATGTATCTCCTAAAGATTTAAAATTCTGATATTTTGCCTTTATAGCATTCCTAGTTTTCTTGCCTTTGGATTATTTTATTTAACATCTCAAATGGTAGCAGATCTCTAGTACAGAAAGGCTTTTGTTAAAGAGCAAGGAAAATATTTAATCAAGCAGTAAACTTTCCATTAATTATTTTGCCTGGGAACCATAACAAATTCACTGAAGACTGAAACCCTCAAATTAGTAAATTAAGTGGTTAATTAGTGAAACTTCTTCAAAATAAATCTAACATGGTAATAATATTTTTTAAATTGCATGCCTTTAATTTAAAGAAATAATTTATGAAATTGAAAACATTGTTAACAAAAATAAGACTTGGAATTTTTTGTTAAAATAAAAACATAAAGAAAAAAGCTATTGCATATTTAAAGTGGAAAAAAACCCTGGGGCTAACTTATGCTTTTTCTGTGCACTTGTCTTCAACATGAAGATGAGTACCCACAATATAGGTAAACAAGACATACCAATTTTTTTTTATATTTTGACAAAAAAAGTAATATTACATTACTTTTAAAACAGAATAAAAACAGATGCTAGAAAGAGCCTATCAATAATGAATTTGAAAACTAGTCTAGTAGTGATAGAGTCAATATAGGAAGACAGTCAGTCAATCTAATCCTAACTGCCTGATCTGGATTATTTGTGGACTAACAACCTCACTTGTTTATGAACCTAAGTGCACTGCTAAATAGTATCTTCGTGTTGGATTTCAGTAATCTGAACATGTAGGGTTTTTTCCTCTCCACTTGTAATTACATACAATGCATTGGAAGGAATATATTGTCCTTACATGAATATGAAATATGTATTATTATTCCATTAACAAATCCCAAAGACTTGCTGTTTTCAGGTTTAACAAATCAGAGGCTCTCCCAAAGTCTGACAGTCATGGGTCTCTGTTTTTTAATCTAGTCTCATTAGACTTCATAGCATCTGCTTTAAACTTTATTATATAATTGTGACCTAGACAAACTGAATTGAAGCACAGACTACCTCTGTATTCTTTCTTTCCACCCTTTCCACAGTTCTTGGCACTATTCAGCCAAAGAAAATAAAGCCATTGTAGAGAATGATCAATTAATTTGGAATGAAATATCTGCAGAGGGGTTTGTTGTAAATAACTGTAAACCATTCCCATCTTGTAGGTCCTATTTTTCCATCTTGAAATGGACAGAATTATGTTTGCACTTCTGATAAAGCACTTTTGATATCTACTAAATAGTACTAAGAGATGGGTATTATTATCAACACTGCTGTTCCAGTTACCAGTCTAACCGGAGTGACGGAAGACAGAGCTGGCATGGAGAACCAACAGCCCATTCCCTCAAGAAGAATTCTCAAGGACAGATAAATCACACCAGCATAGCGCAGTCTGCTTACTCCTATTCATATCACAGCTATTTCTCAGATGTTACACTAGTGATTACTGTAACTGCTAGTGGCTTAAATATTATTTACGATTGAAAAATTGTGTCCTAAAGCAAAGGAACCTCATTTCTAATGAAGGTATTAGTCAAATATGAAAAAAGGCTTTGCTGCAGTTCTTTCTCCTAGAGTTTAATGCAAGACCAAACAGAATGATTAATGAAAAGATAAGAATAGAATCATAGATTCATGAAGGTTGGAAAGGATCTCTGAGATCATGGAATGCAATCATTAACTCAGCACTGCCAAGTCCACCACTAAACCATGCCTCTAAGAATCACATCCACATGTTTTTTGAACATTTTCAGGGACAGTGATTCCACCACTTCTATGGGCAGCCTGTTCTAATGCTTGACGACCTCTTCAGTGAAAAAACTGTTCCTAATATCTAATCCAATAATGATAATCCAGTAATGAAAGGAATGTGTTGCAAATATAGGACTTACCTGATTGATCATACATATACCCACAAATTACTATGCTTACTTTTAGTTCAATGCTTTTGCTATTCCAGTGAAAATATAGATACGAGTATTTCACATGTGCTCAAGTAAGAGTAGCTTTGCACTTAAGTGTAAAGTAAGTACCTGGGTAGAATCTTGCAAGAAGTAAAAAAACCCAAAAAAACCCAAAACCAAAAAAAACCCCCAAAAAACCATATAAACCAAACCGACTTTGTTGTCAATACCTGTTCACAACAGATTTTCTGATTCTGATTTTCGAACAGGCAATTTTTTTCTTCAGAAATATTCAATAAAGACACCTCCATTAGGAAATGGTTAGAATTTTGTCAAGATCAAGGGAATGAGAGAAGACAAGAGTCTGGTAAGGGATGACAATGGCACTTTGAATTGATAGACTGAACCTAGAAATGTTTCTTAAAAACACAGTCTTGCTAAAAAAAAAAAAAAAAGCCACAAACAGAAAACAAACCCAGCTTCCCAAAAATCACCAAAACATATCAAAATGAATCCTTACTATATTTTTTCCTTATATTTATTGATTTGGAGGGTATTTTGAGGGACCTTACTTATTTCTCTTACAGCATTACTAATGCTGTGAACAGTTTTTACAGTATGCTTGGATACGCAGTATCTCCATTTTCCCCTAAACTGCAATGTGTCCTGCAAATGAATGGTTCACATACTAGTATACGAGTGGATCAAATTACTACTAGCATAATTTCTTAATTGGTAAAATAAAGGTGACATTTATAGTCATATTTTGCTATAAAGAGGTAATATTTCATTAACATGCATACATAAACACACAGGTATGCACATATGCATTCATGATTTAGGAATAATTGAAAGCATAATCACAGTACTTTTATTTCATAATATGTTCTTTAAGTGTATTTGTAGTGGGCCTTTCCCAAAGGCAACAACAGAAAGATTCACACTGTTTCAAGATACTATCTTTGGTATCTTTACTAAATAGAATTAGGTATATATTAAATGTAAACTAACATATTTACTAAACATAAATTAGAAAATTACATCTGGTTTACTAAATACAGTACTGATATTTTTGACAACAACTATTTTTATTATTATTATTATTGCCATTACTTGTACTAGAATTAAATAGAACCTGGCAAGTATATTAAGTATAATTTAACATGGTACATGGTTATTCTAATACCCACTGATGTGGAAACAAATCTTAGCCAAGAAAAGCAATTTAATTTCTCCTATACTAAAGCAGGCTTTGGAAGACAGGCTCTAACACTTACTTGCTGTACATTCATTTACTAATAACAATTTAATATATGAAGCTCCAGTATGGTCTGAGAGACTTTCAGATGCCTGCATATATCAAAAAACTATTTTGAGTATGTGGTGAAAGTTTGTCTTGGGGTACTGTCACATGCTTCTATTTCTAAGCAGTCACTTTTCGGTTGTTTAATCTGTTTTCTGCTATCAATTTGTTCTGCTCTTTTTTTTGTTAAAGCCTGGGTCTTTTAACAAATGTCAAGGTTTATATATCCACTGTTTTGATAAGTAATGCAATATGTAAAATGCTTTGAATGAAATTCTTGGTGTACAAGAAGAAAAGCTTTGTTAAAAAGGTTACGATAGAAATTTTGTGATGCATAGTAGACGTCACAGAACCTTTATCGATCCACCTAACATTGTGTGTCTGGAGATACAATTTATTCCAAAGTCCTTACCATATTGTATTACTTAAAAGTAAATACAGCATAAGAAGGCATGGAGAAAAAAACCTCAACATTTTAATGAAAGTGACCAGAACGAATCCTTAGCAGCAAAGGATTTACATCAATTTAAGCTCTGAAAAGAAGGTAGGTTCAGCAGGTCTGTGAAAAAGGTAAATGCTACAATACCAGAAAACTTAACTTTTTAAAAATGTTACTTATGGCTATCTTGAAGTTGGATTTTCTTTTGTTGCATTATTTGCATAAAAATATTTATTTTGCTGCAATTTTACATTTTATTTTTTAATTTCTAAATTATATTTAAATAGCATTGAAAAGTCTGGGAATCAATTTATATGAAATACTGCATGATATGTAAAGATATATCTCCTTTTTGTATGGAGATTTGAGGAAAGAATATACTCATGATTAATATTTTTTCTTAAGTAAATAGTGATTTTTGTTTGTAAATAGTGAATTTGTAAATCTACGTGACTTCATGTTGGTAGGACTAGAGACTAGTTCTAAAGTGTTATAGAAAAAATGAACTTAAATTTCTTTGTTTATCAAACATTGATGCTCTTCTACCTAGATCATGCTGACAATCACATACTTGAACAATCTGAACTCTAAAATGTGTCTCACTCACATGGAGTTGAAAGAGAGAACCATTTACATGAGTATATTATAAACATTTTTAAAGTACCATTCCACAGAGTTAAAATACACATAATAAACATAGTGCTCCAAATACATTCCTGTAAAATACAATTCTTTTATAACTACAAAGAAGACTTTCAGCACCATTGCTTATTAGAGCTCAATATTTGTTTTGTGATTCAGCTCCTTATCTATTTCCCCAATTCTGACCATTTAGGATGAGTGTCTGCCTGAAATTTTCCAAAAGACTGGTCACTTCTAAGAAAATATGTAAAATGTCTATGTTGCCCTTTGCAGAGGAAACCTGAAATCTACCAAATAACAGAGCCTTCCTTTCAGGATATGTCCAAATTTGGATCAGGTAACTATGAATTGAAGTTTTTCCATGATCAGAGAAGGAATTCTTGATCTTTTGGGCTATATTCACTAAAATACTGGTCATTATGGAAACATGGAGCTAAGCAAGGCTATTCCTAAATATAATGTTGAAGATCATGCTAAGGCAGGGAACTTAAAAGCCTGCTTGATTCATGCTGTCTGTGGCAGACGGAGAATAGCTACAGGAACCATGGAGAGGATAAGAATCAAAACTCCTACAAGAAGACTGAGAGAAGAGGCAAAGGGCTGCAACTAAAATCCAAAACAGAAATGAGACTGACTCAGAATCAAGGTGAGAGAAACTAAAGCTAACTTGGTAAACAAGTTGGCACAGCTGGCACAAGAGACAGAATGACTTGACAAAGAGACTGACACAGACCAGGAAGAAAAACATAGGGAAGAAGAAAATTGTAAATTGTAAAAAAGGGGAACTGTGTAAGAATAAAGAAGATGGATTACGGGGCACTAGATGGTTCCTAACTCTCAGAATTAACATAACTGAAGTGAAAATACAGGTAATAATAAGAAAGAACAGAAGGAATAAGCACATTAAGAGACTGGACTCAACATCTGCCTAAACAGTACACTAAACCAGGCCATATTTGGAGGAGGTCTAAACTAGATGATGAATCTGAGGAATACTGTCAGGAATAATCTGGATTCAAAAAGAAACAGAGACTGAGAGGAAAAACGTAATCAGACTAGGATCTGTAGAAACAAACAGAAGACTTGATAGTGTATGTGGGAAGGAAGAGTGGATGGGAGAGGTAGCTTATGCTGCAATAAGAACGGATTACGGAACACAGGTGTGGGAAAAACAGCAATGCAAAAGAGACAAATTAGAATGCAAAAAACAAGGAAAGAAAGAGTGCTTTGGGAAAAAAGATCTTATAGATACATCTTTACCATCCAGTGCAACAATCTGAAGTAGTCCAGCATAAATTACTGAACCTTTCATTGCACTGACTTGAGAAATATTTTTGAATCTACTTAACTAACATTCCACAGCAAAGGAAACACAAAACTGTTATTATTTACTCAAATCATAAGACAGAAATCCTTATCACTGGTCTAATGGTTCCATGGATCTAAGTGGATATCTTAGTGAACTACAAGCCAGTATCTCAAAATGGATTTTTTTTTTTAAGCTGGTTTCTCTTCAAAAAACCCCCCACACTGAAGAACTCCCAAACCCTAGCAGAAGAGTATGAGGCTGTAAAATTAAGCACTTAAAATTTAGAATATGCCTCTGTGTATCTGTTCTTGAATTAGTTTCATAACTGGAAATATAGATGATGAAATTACATGAGATTATGTATCTTTTTTTTCTCCCCAGTCTGTTAAATTCAATGAAAGCAAGTTCTACATGCCTTTTAAAATCTGCATTTAGGTATTTTTTAATAGGCAACCTCAAAGTGAGTTAAGCATCTTGTAAGATGTCACTTTGTAGTCTGTTCAAAAAGATTAGGTATATGTTGTTTAATAGTTAACCAATACATAGAAGAATATGTATGCATGAAAGAAATATGCACAAGAAATCCGTCAGTAAAGTATGAGCAAATTCACAGAGAGCTTAAAAATGAGATGCTTATTACACAGAGAGAGTTTACAAATCCTAAATGAAAGCCAGCAGTCCTTGAACTAGAATATATAGACAATAGTGATGCTAAGAAGAAAGAAACAGGAAAGCAGGAATTTTTTAAAGTGAAGCTGTACCATACTCTGCTTATAACAAAGTTGAAGGGTTTCTAATAACTCTCATTATGAAAGAAAGGGAGGCAAAAAAATCAAGGTGGGGGTTCTGTCAAAAGCAAAAATAATTGAGTAAGATTTTTTTAAAAAGTGAAATAAAAGTTGCTGTGGTTTTTTCTGACATGGAAGACTTTTCACTGTAAGAAAGGCAGAATTAATTTCTTTTCACTGTCTAGCAGAATATAAAGTTTGAATTTACTGAAGAACTAGAATTGATTTTTTTTTTAGTGGAGATATACATGGGTCCATATTTTGAACTAAGGGTAATAAAAGAATGACAAGGTTCAGGTTCTAATTTTTTTTTTTTTCCTGGCAAGTAGTATTACTGATATCAGAGGCTTCCTGAAAAGCTAGAATTCCATGAGGAAAAGAATAAAGAATTCTGGGCAGCAATATAAATAACAGTTAGAGGCACAGCTCCCATTGCATTTCACTTTCAAATTCTGCTCAGGAGATTGCAGTTCCCAAGGCAAATATAATGAAAATAAAGTTTAAGTTTTCAGAGAAAAGAAAACCACAAAATTGTGATGACAGTTAGACAATGTAAATATGTAGGAGACTCATCTGTATGTCCAACACTGGTTGGCCAGAAACAGGTTAGGATGATAGAAGCTATGATAGAAGGTAGCTGATTGTCATAACCTACTCACAAATTGGATATTAGGATATACAAAAACCCCCATACCTTCTAGCTAGGTATAAAAAACGCTTAACTTCTAATTCTTACAAAATATTTCTATGCCCATCTTGCAACTTAATGCTGACTACAGTACCAGTGTTCAGGAAAGTATTAAAGCAAAAAAATACGACCAGAAATTCACACCAATGTTTATGGAGTTAACAAAAATTATAAAGGATGGTCAGACCCCTCTGACCCCCAACCAGCCCCACACAAAAATAACCTCAAGAAACAGAAAAGAAAAAATAGTTACTAAAGAGCAAAAGACTATAACTATGAAGGAATGTTATATTCCTTCTAAAACAAAGGTATGTTCTTAGATCATAAAATACTGGCCATTATCAGAAGCAAAGTCCTAAATTAAACAGATAACTGTTATTTACTCCTGCTGAATAATGGCTACTATTTCTTTAGGTTATACATTTTTTTAAGCATTTGGTCAATTTAATGAACAGTTAGTTTTCCCTTTGAACATGTAACAGGGAAGCAAGTCAAATACTTTAAAGTAAACAAATGCTTTCCTTAATCTATCCCATCCAAATTTTACAGAAAAAATAGGAAATTTGGCTTTTAAAAAACCTTAAAATTGTTTAATCCAGAATTCAAAGAACCTGCCTTTTGAAAAAAAACATCTATAGAAAGAACATAAAAGTTGGGAAGTTCACTAAAAAAAATCTTAAAATCTCAGTTTAGCCTTTCTAAACTCCCCTGTGAAAAAGTTATTAAAAGATAATAACTTTGAAGTGTTGTATGTTTTCTCTTTACAAAGACATGATAACTCATTCATTTCCCTATATATATAAAAGGTATTTTATTTCAGTATCACATGAATTTGAGAGGAGTTTTTTTAGTAAATATATTTAAGAATTCATTATTTTGTGTTTCTAGACTTTACCTTTCACCCTGTAAGATCTCAACAACTTAGTGATACAATTTCTAAATTACAAGTTGTATATAAAGAACATGTATGATACTCCCAAATAACAGGTCTTGATTCCTAACAATAATTGAATTCTGAGGAATAACCACAACTATGGATGTTGGAAAGCGGACTCAGTAACATTTTAACAATTAAAGTTTGTCAAACCATTGAGGTTGGCATCTCCTGAAAAAGTGGTACAAGAACTTGATTTAAGAATTTATTGAAATGACAGCACCTCTAAGGTCACAGCATCTTTATAATAATCTGTAATACAACTGCAAGTTAACTCAAAGGGACTACACCTACTAAATCTCTGAAAAGTTCCTAGGCATCTTCATCTCTTCGTAATATTTCAGAAAGTAAAACCAAGAAAGGCTATAGAACAAGAAAGCATTTTATAAAAAATACAGTTTCAGTAAAGACAAATTTATAATGTTTTCAGATTAAAGATATCATGGGGCTAGTGATTTATTCTGATCATTGAAAAGCAACAGTCTTTGACAAACAGAAATAATGTAATAAACATGTTTCTATACTGCATACGAAATGTACAAAGGTGATAGTAATGTTTGGTTTTACATATCATAAGAGATATAATTGATTGCATCATCACTGTTTAATTTCCTAAATCTATGATGATAAAATTTATATAGACACATATGCAGAAACATATTTAAAAAGACATAAGACCTGGGCTTTTTTTTCCTTTGTTTCTGGACTACTGAAATAAGAATGAATATGTAGGGATGGTGTAGTAGATGTGTATTTTTTGAAAGTATACCTATATTAGGAGACATTGTAAACTCTCTCTCTTTACCCCCACCCCTCAGATTTATGACTCTGCCAGCTGGTTGTTCTTTCCTGCTCCTTTCCTACTCCCTCCTCCTTTCCTAGTCTTCACCTTCAATTATTCAAGATATGGACACATTCTATTCTGGATATATGAATAAAATGATAATTTTGTCATTGACATTTGTAGTTTGGAGTTATCTCATCTAAAGTCAGGATCTTAGCAGTTAGGAATCTCATCTAATTTAAATGGTGTGGCTTCATCACTAGCCAATGGAGAGAAACAAGAGAACTAAGGACAAAATTCGTTCTTTTCTAAGATGGCAGGCACAAAGACAGAATTATTGGGTTAGGGTTAGATCATAAAATACTGGCCATTGTTCTTTCTCCATTGCTACAGACTATGATGATAAATTTTATGTAATCTAGTTTTAGGAATGTAAATCAAATGAATAAGCACAAACATATTGAGTCACTATCATTTTTTTGCTTGTGGTGAAGTAAAATAAATAAATCTGTTTTCTAAAGCCTTTACAGAGTATGTCAGAAAAATAGGGATTTCAAGTATTTTTACATGTTTTCTTGAATTTTAATTTTTTAATTGAAAGTAGAAATTCAGCATATATGAAAACACAATCAAAAAGTAAATCCAGCAATTTATATACATAAATTATATGAAATACCTGATTCCTACTTTGACAACATTTCTTCACCTCACTATTTAAAAAGTTTTAGGAATTTTGATAATTTTGCGTAGTTATTTAATACAGCTTATATTTCCTGCAATGTGCTTTTGGGGGGTTTACGTTTTTATTTATTTGAAAAAAACATTGTACCCAAATAGAAAAAAATAGTATGTCATATTATCAGAAATACATTAACATTTCTTCAGTTTTATTACACAAAATAAGATGTGAAACTAAAAATTCTATAATTTTATGACATTCAAGTTATTTTTTTTCCATATGTAGATTCTTTTGTTACCTTCTATGGTATTAGAGAGTAAAAATATAAGGTTTTAAAAGCATCTTCTACTACTGAGCTATAATAAGTTCAGTGGGATCATACACTACTGAATAACTGGTAACTAACATGACAGAAATCTGTGCCTTGAATTGTGATAAGTGTTCAGGTGCTCAGATAACAAAACATGCATTTTTCAAAGCTCTTTTGGAAAAAAAATAAGAGGAAGGTTAAAAAAAAATCTTCTTAATACTTTAGGGAAAAGAAAATCTTCTCACGACTCAGACATGAGAAGACCTACAATACATCGCAGGGAGCTTCCCATTAACGTCACAAGAGAAACGTCTATTGATATAAAGTTTTTAAACAGAACTGCAGTAAATATAGGAAAAGACTTCAGATAAAAAAGAAGCAGAAAGATAAAAAGCATGTGTTACTAAGGATTTCAAGCATTCTCAGTTGTACTTAGCATTTTAAATGATATTTAGAAGAACTATAACTTACTCGAGGATGTTGCTGAGTGTCTGTGTGGCGGCCTAATTTTTAGTCTGTTCTCAGTCAAAGCATTTCCACCAGCCATGGAAATAAGGTCTAAATCCATGTCTTCTCTGCTTACAGGGCTTGCCTGGAAGCAGTGGGAGAGAATGTACACAATCATGAAACAAAATATAACATTTTCTGAATGTAGCTCACATTACTCCAAATAAACAAACAGGGTCTGTCAAACAACCTTCTTCCAAATGATACCACAATCCTTTTTTGTTGCCTAGGCTGAACAAATGCACTATGTCAAAGCATTTTTGTAAATAAGAGCCGATCTTAAAATTGTGGTTTGTGATCTGAGTCAATGCAACAACAAAAGAAAATATTTTAGTACAGTAATTTTGAAGAAAATCAATCTTGCAGAGGGCTGATGAAACCTTAAACAGCTTAAGATCATTTACTGACCAGTCTATAATTTAAGTTATAGTTGAATGTCAGAGATGTCATATTGGATTATTTCCTGCAATATTTATGCTTTATCCAGGACACATATCACTTCAATCAGTCATGGGCCCAGTGGGTAATTTAATCTTTTAGGTTTTTGCTAATTAACCATAACCATCAGACAGCATTTTAATTATACTTTAGGCAAGAGTATTATATTAATTATAAACTTCTAACATCCAGTGGTGGTATGTTTTGCCATGAAGCATGTTACTTGCACACAAATATGACAAAAGAAAAATGAAAATCATGTTTCATTTTAGCAGTGCTGTTTTGGGAACATGTAGGGCAAAGTCTAAAAATCGTCCTGGAAGATACCACCCACTTTAAATTGCAGATTGTTATTTTTGCAGAAATAGCTTCACAAAGAATGTAATGAAAAGCTATTCAGCACCAAAAGCAGCCTCTAACAATAACTAGATACTGAGGGCCAGTAACAATGATGGGGAAAAATCAGACACTGCTGTTAACACTCTACAAAATCCTCAGTGTAGAGTTAGTTGGCTGGAAGTACTGAACATAAGGATATACTTTTCTAGTCTCTGGACCTTCAGAAGTGAAGTCCAGAAAAGCAGATTAAGTCTTACCTCTCTCTGGGCTGAAGAGCTAGGTGTCTTTCAGAAGCTAGGTGTCTAACTGGGTATTTCTTTTTTAACATAAAACCAAACAAACTACAGAAAAGGAAAGACTCTGCTAGTGCTAATGTCACAAAGCTTTTGCCTAACATTATAGTAGCAAGACTGCTCAACCAGGTATCGAGAGACTGGGTCTTGACTCCTTCCTCAGGGGGCTAAAGCCCACAGCTCCATTTTTCTCAGGAAAGTGCTGTTACTATGAAGTTGTAGGCCATTCTGGAGGAGACAATTTCCAGACTTCCTGTTCAAACTACCTCACTGTACCAAAAGCAGCACTGCACCAATGCAGACAGGCTTTGTAGTCCAGCCTAACTTAGAGAACTCAGATGAAATGGAGACCTGTTTCATTTCCTTGTCTTTACTCAGTCACTGGTTAATGTAAAATCCATTAAAAAGTCCATGCATTTTCAAACCAAAAGCTCCAAAGATACAGGGATTTTACACTCTTCCTTAGTGATTGCATACCCTTTGTGTCTGCACAGAAAGTTTATCCCTTGTTTTCGGATCATTACTTTTTATATGTTTAATGACAAGGAATTTAAAGTTTTGCTTTGCACAGCTCGTCTTTATTATTGCTGTTAACATCAATATTTTATTTTCTCTTCCATAGCAGTGCCAAGAAACTTTAGGAAAAAAAAATCTTTACCCTGCCAATTATTTCTATTTTTTTTTGCCTTAATATTTACAGTTGCTTTAAGCTTGTGAGAGCTTCCTATGTTCAAAAATCCTTAAACTGAAAGCTTTTAGTCTTTAATTAGTAGAAATAATGCAATGATTGTGATGCTCAAAGAGATTCAAACCAATGAAGTGATCATTCTTATTTCTATCTAACCTGTTTCAACACACAACAAAAGTTTTTTTAATGTCCAAATTCCCAAAGACCCAGGAGGCCACAGAATTTTACACAGCTAGGCTTTCCATGGTATTATTATCCAGTCCCTACCATCATAGAAACTAAAGCTTCATCATCTTGTAGACAACAATATTCAGAGTTATATGTTAGATTTTTAACAGGGCTGTCTTGATCTCTGATGTAAAGTATTTGTTACTTTATTTGAAATAAAGATAAGTGATTTCACCCAATTAGAGTCAGAGTAATATTTAAGGTTATATTCATCACTGGAGCAAACCTAATTTTGGCTTTTTAAAGAAGCTGACTGAAACTCCTCTGAAGTTATTTAAAACCTTCTCTTTTTTGTTTGTGACTTAGAACCAAAATTTGGAAGAAATTTAAGATACTGTCCCAGGTTTTTGCAAACTGTAGTATTGGAATTCCATCTGTGGTGATCACCATAGTTAACTCTTCAGACTTTCTGCCTTTTTTTTTTTTTTAATTACCACAAAGCTTTCTTATTAATTAATTGAAAATTAATATCAGGAGGAATCTTTGCCTTGAACACAGCTTTGCATCTGTATATTTGTCTATTTCTAGGTAAAATTATCAAGACATTCTGTAACCTTCAGATATAAAAGGTGATTTTGAATTCAATTTACATCTAAATGATTGGACGTACTGATCAATAGTGAAGGGGTTAACCCTGTAGGCAACCTAAACTTCATGCAAAAAGAATCAGGAAATCTATCCTACCTGCTATTCCACAAAATCATATTAATTTAAAATAGTTTAAACTGTAAGTCAGCATGCCTCTCTCAGCATTTCTATGGTATTACTAGTGAGAAAAATCATCAAAATTATCAGGATTAACATAATAAGGTCTTAGATATACAGCAAGTTACTACAAAGCAATAATCCCCAGTGAGGAGACCTAATTGTTTATATGCAACCATTGAAAAGCAAGTTCGTATCCATGAAAAAAAAGTCCTAAATTACTGGAATGTGCACAAATATAATTTAGAAAACTACATGAAATTTTCAGAATAAAGGCTTATGGAACACATAAAAAGCAGGGATTGTCTAGCACATCAGAAAACTCCATGACTGAGCATATGGCATAGGAATAAAATACTGGAAATGCCCAGGAATGCTTTCCTCTTTTAATGCTTGCTCTCTCTCTTTTGCTTTTAATATATATTTTTCACTTTCTTTCAGTTTACAAGATTTTTTTTTGATAATGATTGCAGCTGTTTACTTGATTTTTATCATGATTTCATAACTTTTAAGCTACTGTGCCAAAGCAGTAGGAGTATGTTCACATTTCAACCTTTAAGAGAGAACTCATATAAATTTTAAACCCAAAATTCCCCAGCCATCCATGTGTACAAACCACATCATTATTTCACTGCCTGCTTTCTGCATTAGACATACATTTTATTCCATTTTCTATTTTTTGAACCCTCTATTGCGTTTTTCTCTGTATTTCATTCATGTGGAACAGCTATGTTATTATGCGGCACAGGCTGTGACAATTCCGTAACTTTGCCAGTTATGTGGGCACACCACATAATACTACTGTGGGATTGCAGCAGTACTTTGCGGACAGAACCGCTTAGTGTAAATAACATACAGTCTACCTATGTGCACATATGTTTACCAATAATTACATAATATGTAATTTAGATAACATTATTAAATTATGATTTGCTCAAACTACTGTTTTAGACTCCACCTAACAAATAACTATTGGTGCTGCTGCAATCAAATCCTACAACACTCATTTGGTTCATGATTTCAACCCTTTAAATTTTAGAAGAACCTAAGAATTGGACACACTTGCCAGAGAAAAATATTTTACAAAATCTATCTTAAAGAAAACAGTAATAGTAACATGTAAGGCTCAAAAGTATTTTTTTCAAAGGTGAATTTTATGAGAGTTTATGGAATAATTTCCAAAACATGCAAATTGCATAGGTTGTGAAAGTAAGGAAGGAAGAGGCTACAAAGGGGCAAGATTGCTCAGGGAAAAAAATGAGGGATATGGCACATAATCTAACTGAAATACTTTTTATGCAATATTTTACATCATGTATATAAAATACAAATTCTGCCTAGCTTCTAAATTTTGCCCCATTTTTTAAACTGTACAAAATTTTATCAATAAGAATATTGCTAATTTGGCATTAAAATGTAATGTCTTTATATATAGAAATGGAGTGCGTATACATTGGCCTGTAGACATCACAACCGATTGCTATTAAAGGAACTTTCGGGTATCTCTGACATAGTCTTTCAATTTTGTAAATCTTCAAATTGTTAAATTGCTCATATTTCCCCTCCTGCCAACAGGACTACCTGTTTCAGAAAGTCCAATTTTTTTTAAATCCTGTAAAGAGAGTGAATCATGAAAAGAGCAGAGGGCATTTTAAGATCTAAAAAATACAAAAAAGAAATTTTAGGAATAAGTATAAATTCATGCAATGTTTTCAATAATGTCACCATATTAATATAGAATTCCAACTTACTGTATTTCAATAAATGACATTGAAGGCATAGTAGAATGATCTAGGTATGTTATATAGAGAATTTGAGAATATTTAAATTTGTTCAATTGGCAAGAATACACATTTTCAGTAAATAATGTATTTGGTATTGAACCATATTTAATTTTTTCAACCTTGTTTTGAAAATGCAGATCTAGAAGCTTTAAAAAACATGCAGTAGCATTTGATGTCTTAAAAAACCCCTCAGTGTCAGGCCATGAAGCTAGAACCCAATGCACCTACATGGGGTTTTGTGCTAAAATATTTTCTTCTGATCTCCATCAGAGGATGACTTGATTGCCAAACAGAGATAACACTACATAGTTATATTAATCAAAAAATTCTGTTTTTACACGAGGTACAGATTGGAAATACCCGAATTCTGCAAAATTCCACAAAGAGACAAGTTCTTACCACGAGTTGTACTTGTCTATTGTGACATATCGCAGGATCTAACTCAGGCAAAAAATGACAGCTAGGAAAAATGTAGAATAGAAATTTCAGTAACTCCCACTGTACTGGCCACACTTAAATACCTGCACAGCATCTTTTCAGGAAACAATCCTGCTAAATTGTTTAAAATTATTCTATGATTCAGATGTATCAGAGAAATTAATGTTAACTGATAAAGTATTAGAGCAATTACTATTAATTTTTTGTACTTGATTTAAAAAATAATTACAAATGTTTATTCAAATGATAGAATATTAAGTTAAACTACTCTAACCAGCATGAATTTTATATGTGTTGACATAAATTGTAGAAAAGCCAGTTTTCATATTACTTTTCATAGGAATAAAACTGTTTTCAGTTGAATAAATATATCAGCTATTCTAAATTGTCTGAAATTGTTCTAAATTGCCAATGAAGTCTGAATGGAGATCAGTTGGAATTTTGGCACATCAAAAAATGATATTATGATCCTTAAAAAACTCAGTACAAATAACAGGGCATAGCATACACCTGCAGAGGTAGCACAATAATATTTAAGAAAATTCTTTTATAAATTTCTGTGTCTTACTTTCAAACATCATGACATGCTGTATTCCAGTGTTTCATTCACATTAAAAGTCATGAAAGTTATCTTAAACAAATACTTTGAGTATTTCTCTATTATGGATCATGACTGAAAGAAAAATATTTCTGCAAAGACAGATAAACATTTCCTAAGGAATCTGTTTTTCATATAGTTTCTACAGTCATTGATACAAGCAGGATATATGGCATATTTTTCTGCACAAGACAGAACACTTTGCAGCCCGATTAATTATAAATATATTTTTAATGAAAATAATGATAAAATTAAAATACTAAACCCATTGCTTGCCTACTGACATTTTGTTTGGTTTTCTTAGAAATACTTGGCATTGTGTCTACAAATGACTTCATTAAGATACTAATGCCTTATATTGAATTTATTACCAAAATATACTTACTATGTCTTCATGTTAGTTTAGGCAATATGAACCTTTCCCTTAATAGTATTGAAATTTTACCTGTTTAATAACCAAAACTGAACATAGAAGGAACATGTTTACAACATTTTAGTACAGTGTAGTGTAAAGATGTAAATGCTGGCTTTATGTTTTGAAGACAAAATAGAAATACACACTATTTAGTTTAAAAAAAGTATTTTTTTACTTCCTTAATCAAACCTAAGAATATAGCTAATGTTACAGTTGATTTAATTACATAAGACCATAATATATATCAATTACATTATAAAATATATGATGAATAAGCACTATTTTCTACAGTTTTTACAGTCTAAAACCTGTTGCATTGCTAAAGTAAAACTAAGTAGTTATTTATGATAAGATTCTGAACATTTTATAATTCCAATTTCAATGTGAAAGAAGTATCTATACAATGACTACGGAGCCAGTTCTAAAGGGTGCCATAATTGAGACCCTTTAGATAACTAAATTGTCTTTACAAGACAAATTTAAAAAAAAATATAATTTAAATGTGATGACCTCACCACTTCGTATCTCTGGAACTGGATTCTTCATAATCCAAAAGCTGTGTACGAAGCCACTGGTATGTGACGTCTTTTCTCTGTAATTTCTCATCTAAAGTAGTATCCAACTGAGAATTTTTTTTACCTGGGGGAGGAAGAGAGAGATTCTTGCCTTTCATCATTATTTTAAAATACATTTTCTTTAAGATTTCCTAGATAAATTCAGAATCTATGGTTTTTGGAAAAGAAAAAGGCAATTACTTCATGTTCAAGCAGAGTCCAACTACTTAAAATTTCTTCAGATATATTTAAGAAATACTTTTATATTAGTTTTAATTTTATGGTTTGTTTTCTCTTTTGGGATGTAATATCAGCCTTCTGAATAATTTGATTTCATTGGGAAATAAATCTATGCTTTGCTATGAAATTCATATACAAGTATATATCATATAGAAATTGCTTGTCACAGCTGCCATGAATGTTGCTTATTGTGCTATCTCCATAATTAAAAATATGCAACCATTTATACTTACAATTCTGCTTAGCAATCTATAAGGTTAAAAAAACAAGTCACTGTTATACGCAAGAGTCGACACATGGCAATCTTATACTCTTATTTGTCTTTTACTGATATGACCCATTAAAACATTAAAGAAATTTTAATGGCAATTTCTGATTTGGATTCCAAAGCAATTGCATCTATGATATTATTTTTCAGAAATTACTACCTACTTTTGGATCACAAAAGATATCTAAAGATAGAGAATAAAACAGTGACACTGTGGGGAAAAAAGATAAACTGTACAATTCTGGAGATCTTTCAGTTTTTGGACCATTCTGCTGAATAACAGACATGGTTAGAAGCATCAGAAGGATGAGGCTAGAATTGGAAGAGCATGCAGAGGATGCCCAACCATTGTTGCATGGTGACATTCATGGATGAGAATATTTTTTTATTTTCTACCCTCATACATCAATTTTATAGGCTATATTTTTTAGCACCTTCAACTCAGGGCTTTTATGAGATATTCAAAAAACCTTTTTCTTGTTTTTTGGTATAAATGTTTTTTGTTTTTCTCTTTGATGTCATTTCAGATAACACTGAATTATCCCTGTTGCTAATTATTCCTTGGTTTTTTTTCTTTCAAAGATTCTGCTTTCCTCACTGATAGGTGAATATGGCAGTTACCACAAGGTTTTTAGTAAACTGCAGGAACACCTGAACCAGCAAAGACCACTTAACATCAAGTTAATTTGCTCACTATGGATGATTTAACTTTCAGTAACTGCAACGGGATGGCAGGGGGTGCGGACAGAAATATCAGAAGTGCCATAGTTTTCATTCCTGTTTTGACATTATAAACTGAAGTTACAGGATATTCACCAATTCACCTTTTAAGGGGTTTGGTACATTACCTGTAGTATTTTTTAAACTTATAATTTACTTTGCATAAACTGAAAAATATAGCTCCTCACTGGCATTTTACCTAGTTTTGTTGTGAGCTCAGTGCTTTCAAATTTTAGCTCTAAATTAAAGTATCAAAGCTGCTTATTTCATAGTCTGAAATTCAAATATTTTTTATTTGTCTTAGTATAGGGAATCTCTATACAAACCAAATCTATTCCTTAGGCCGAATGTGTTCAAGGCAAGGTCCTGGTCCAGAATATAAAGTCATATATGTCTTGCTAGTTACTCACAGACTAGAACTTAGACAGAAAAATTTATCCTTAGTTGATGTAAAGAATTTTCATTTAGCTGCTTAGAAAAACAGAAAATGAAAATCTTGGATGGACAGTCACTGTATCTAGCAAATGAGGGTGTATCTAGCAAATGAGGGTGTGAGGGCTGAGTAAAAAAGTCAAGCAGTTAATTACTTAATCAGTGCCAAATATTAAAAGACTGATAATTACACTGTTCATCAACTTCCTTTATTAAAGTTGAAACTATTTATTTTTTTTCTAAATTTATGATATGTCCTTCCTGGTTCAGGAGTAGTTATCTAACCTTTCCATTTTGAACATTTATAGGTTCCAAGTCCACAACTACACTGGTATCCTTATAGCTCTTCATTTGAAGACAGATGATGATTTATAACAGAAGTAAGACACCTTGTGAGTGACCTCCTAGGAGTACATCATCTGGAGATTAAGCATTCTGCATATGTTCTCCAGTGAAGAATAATCTCCCAAGAAAACACAGTATTTTTCTTATCTGTATTTACAGAAAAGTTGGCCCAGTGTTACTATCCTTCTAAGGATAAATATGTCTTGCAATTAAAATGATTTGTATTATTTCTGCATTCACTAAAGTGTTTTTGTCTTTTTCTGTATTAAAAGGGGAATCAATATAGGGGATAAATCAGTATTAGAAGTTCATGTCTGGGTCTGTCAGTGATGGTTGAAAGATGAACACATAATAAGCCATAATAAAGCTTACAAAGATTATGAATACCTTGAACTTTGTAATTTATTTCCCAAAATTATTTTTAGTAATTTTCCTTAGTTGCAGTTTCAATTTTTGATTTAATTATGTGTGAAACACAACTGGTTTTATTAATAAACTTTTAATTTTTTTCATGTTGATTATTAAAACATGACTGAAACAAAATGTCACCAAGATAAAACAACAGGATTTTCTTCCTTAAAATTATATATGCTATTAGACAGAATATTCTTGTTCATATTAGTGTTAATAGGGCTTTTTTCCTCAAATGGGCAGATGAACTTCAATAATTTGTTTATAATGTCACAGAAAACTGTATTCTATTTTCTGATTTGGAATATACTCATTCCTTCCTTTTTAAAAGCAGTATCTAGCTTTTTAATTCTTACCAAAAAACCCCTATGTTATGAATTAAAACACTGCATTATCACTTTTCTATTCCACTTATGAACATCATGCATTCAAGAATCTGGTGTACCAGTATCATTAACATGCATTTGCTTGGTGGCTTTCTTAAATTAGGGCAATGTGGTTTTTTAAAAACCTGGACCTGATTTTGTAGAAGTATTAACACTCATAGAAGTTCCACACAGCTGTAAGCTTTCTGCATCTTTGAAATGGATCAAATCCATAATCTTTAATTGTTAAATGTGGACAACTCTAAGACTATCAAAGAAAATAGAAATACATCAAAGAAGGCATCAAAATCCAAATTAATTTCAGAGGTATTTAAAGTATCAGACCCTCATTAGATTATCGCTCTAAGACTTCAATCTTTTTGACCTTTTTTTTTTTTTAACATGACACACATGTTAATAATTTAAGATTGGAATTGTCTTACACTTGGCATTAATACAGTAATTATTTTTAGGTGTTGCCAAATAATCATCCACGCAGATACTGTGCACTTATGCCAGATACAATGCAGCAGTCAGGGCCACCTACTGGCAATTTCTAACAAAATTTGAGCATTCAAATAGAGAGAATTTAGAAAAGCCCTGGCATCTGAAATATCTTTGGAACTGTGGATTATAAGAAAGTAACAAATTCTTTCCTAGGTCACCAAATCCACATGCAAACCTGTAAGAACCTGAACTTTGGTATCCAGAAAAATGTCATCCTTCATCAGTCATATCTGCTTGCTGAGTGTGCTCTGACACAGTATGACTCATGTTCAGTTTAAAAGATGGATGCCATTATGTAGTTTAAATTAGACTATCTCTGGGTAACCCATTTAGTGAGCTAAAGGAGAAGGGCAAAGAATCTATGAACTACTTCAGGTGAAGTGTCCTAAATTCTACATGAAGTCAGTTTTCTTTCTTTCCCTCAAGACACACAGATCTTGTGCCCTTAGCCGTAGCTGCCATTGTTAAAAGAGGACTGAAACACAGCCAAGGGAATAGCTTGCCATGTGGAAGCTGGAGATTCAAATCTCATCAGGATAAGGGGTACTTGAAACCCATGTTCACCAGTGCTAGGACAAAAGCTGTTAGCAAGCCAGCATACAAAAAAGAAGGATGATGGTTACATAGCATCTGCATTCAGGGTGAACTCAAGCGCTGTGTCTGGAAAACACCAACCCTGGTTGTTGTAAATGAAAGTTATTCCACTCTTCATCAATTCATATGCAAGAGGATGCTACATAACCTGATTCAACATAGCAATTTTTTTTCTAAATCTATTTGTTGATGATGGGAAGATAAAAGTTCTAAATTTAATATGTTATGCTTCTTGATAAATATATAGAGAAGCTTGCACTGTATTGAACCTTTCAAATCTTGTATTTAGAAAGTGATTTAAATCACTTCAAACTTTGCTTCCTAGGGAGTACAATACAAATAAAAGACGAAGAAACCTAAGACCAACAATGTGAAAGATGGGCTTGGAAATTCTTCAGCATTCTAAGTTTTCCTCCCTTAATAAAAAAATCTGTGACCAGAGTTAATTCTCTCAAAATGTGTTCTGGAACTGGTGTTCTTAGTACAAGAATTAAGTAGCTGAGCTTGGGTATAAAATTATTACCTATATGATTAATATATTACATTTTTCTTCTCTGTCAGTATTGTGGCATAAATTACTGGTCAGAAATATATAATATGAGGGCATATGTAAGTATGTGTATGAATGCACAAAACCTAAAAGAAAATACACTTACTGAAAATTAAAATTGTCTACCCTGTGAGGCTTTATAATTTCTACTGTCTTCTATACAGTTATATAATGTGTGTTATACACATTTATAAATTACCTTGAAATCCCAAATCTAAAATCCAACTTTTTAATCTCGTTTTTTCCATGTTACAACAACAACAACAACGACTTATTTCTGACACAGTCTGTAACACACACAGAACAGAAAGTAAGAATGACATCAGTTGCTCTTGCTATTAAGGCAAAAAAGTGAAGTATTTAGAAACAGGCAGGAGAACAACAATAATTAAAAAATTATAACCCCCACTGCCCTTCACCCCCAAAACACACCCGTGTACTAGAATGTAAGAGAAATTAGAGGCATTTCTTTTATTCTACAGAGAATTTCAAACATTTTTCAGAAGTGTACTTTGTCAGGAGTCACTAAATACATGTAATGCTATGCATTACACAGCAATCACAATAGGCCTCAAACGGTTTTGGAAAAAGAATGGTATTTAAAGTGGTCTTTAGCATGCTTATAGGTACTGTGTGAATACATTTATAGTAGAAATATATACATGACTTCAAGACAGGTGGAAGCACCACGTGGCAGAAATTGGTACAGAGTTCTTACTGAAGCTTAGAGCATCCCCAGATTATGTTTATATACAACTCCGGTCTGGAATTTTCAGATAATGGGGTACCATGCATTTCTACCTTAAAAACATTTTCTTCTGACATATTAGTTAATTTTAGAAGGTATTTTTTCACCTGAGTGACTTCTGACTATATTGACTTCCATCTCTAAGACCAGAATGAATGAAATAAATATAATTTTAGTAGTGTCTGAGTGAGTTCACAGCTGAATAAAATATGAAATAGAAATTCATCACAAGAATAAGAATACTACCTCAGGTTATGACCTACATAATTTTTGATGCTTAAAAATGCTTTATCAAATGCTTTATCAATTATCAATCAATAAGGGGTTTTGAACATGGGAGTGCTGATCAATGTACTAGTGAATGTCTTTTAAAAACTATAAAAGTAGCTACTAAAAGGAAAAAAAAGTTAAAAAGAGGTTTTTTCTTCCCTAAAACTTGAGCCCCTCTTCTCTTTCTACCAGGTACTTTGTATTTTTTTCAAACTATAAATAAGGCCTACTATATTATTACTTGATCTGAAAACCTCCTTTTCTTCTCTACTGTCTTCACCAACTAGTTTATCCTATTTCAGCAGTTTTATTTCAGACTGTGTTTTCTGTGTTCGCTCTTTGATGTCTTATTATTAGATTATGCAAAAGCTGGATCTTTTAGTTGAGATTCCTAAACCACTGGAAAAGGACAAATTTCAGCTTCTGAATTCAAGGAAAACAGGATTTCATACTTGTACCTTCCCATTATTTTCTATTTTGCTACTTGTTCCTGCTCCTGCAGAATACATCAATACTAATTTATCTGTCCCTAGCTTACTGTTTAAACTCAGTGTTTTCTTTTTCCTGCATTGAGGCAAATCTAAGTCTTATTTCATCCTCAATAGTGTACTTTTAAATCACATAATTTGAAGTTATTCCTCTCTATTCATATTCCAGTAGTAAACAAAGAACTTCTTCCAGTATGTCCAGATCACTTCTTCTATTGCAACTCTCTGATCATACAAATACAGTGCAAACTACCACTCTACATTAAAATGTTCATGCCTTCTACTCTTGTAACATGGTACATTTCCACTAGAATTGTTTCATAAGGTTCATTTTCCTAGCACTGACATCATTAAACACTGTTCCTTCCAATTTGAACAACTCTTGCAACTTTTATGGGTTGTTATCACTTCCTGTACTCCTCCATTTACATTAAATACAATTTCTTATTTATCTTCTATAATTTTCTTCATAACAAACAGCATATTGTGATATTTCCTAACACATGCCACATTTTTCTGCATTGATGTATAAACCTAAAAAACTATTTCACCTGGTATGTACAGAAAGCTGCCACACAAGCAACTGTTCAATTTTTTTTTTTTTTTTGCTAATTTATGAATATGGAATGGATTTATGTTTTAAAAACTAAGTTGGTTCTTAAAAAAAAAAAACAACCCTAAAACATCCCTGCCAAAACCAAAAATGAAGAAACTACAGAGGTGATACTCTATCCACACGCAGAGAAAGAGTTCCTGATGTAAACTACTTCCATCTGCAATCAGCATGCTTCAGGATCCACTTAGGTGTTTACAAATTCAAAAAGAACATAAAATAGTTTACAGTGCTGTACCATACTTCCACATTATTCTTTTGTGTATTCTTCTGTGAACACAGTGTTCTGTAGTCTATACAGTGCTTGCTTCAGCCACTCTGCACAAGCAAATTTCATCAACAGTACTGCTGAGAAGTGAAGCTGGAGTACAGCCAAGAGTTCCCAAGAGTTCTTTGGATAGTCAAGGTTCTTGAAGAATCAAAGAAATCAAGAAGAGTAAAGAAATATTTTGAAATAGTATGTTCAGCATTTCAATGCTTAGTTATCCATCAGTAAATGTAAGCTATATATACGATGGAGGTAGATTGAGCCCATTTTGTTTATCCTTAGTGCCTACACTCTCACATAGTTTCTCGACTATAATTTCAAATCTGCCTAGTACATACCTATCTCTAGTTTTTCTCATAAACTTTGGGAATCAATAAACCCCCTAATGACGGATGCTCTCTACTGAATAGAGGATTTTTTTAGTGTTGAGGAGAAAAATAAGTCACTCATATAACTTCCCCTTTTTTTTACAGAATATTTTGATAGATTTTATTTCTACCCATTCTCACTTCTTAAAATTAAATGACAGAAACAATCAAGAATTTCAACGTAAGTGTTTAGTTGCTCAGTGATGAAACAGCATTTCCAAACAAGAAGAGATATGACTTTATATGTAGTTCAAACCAGAGGAATATCTTTCTCTAA
Organism: Hippolais icterina; assembly: GCA_013400075.1. Taxonomy (NCBI): domain Eukaryota; kingdom Metazoa; phylum Chordata; class Aves; order Passeriformes; family Sylviidae; genus Hippolais; species Hippolais icterina. The sequence goes on along the minus strand of VWYN01002360.1, from coordinate 96,392 downwards.
ATTCAATAAACCAAGAAAAATTATTAAAGACATAAGGTCTTCCAAAGGAATTCTCAAAATAACAAGTACAAAAGAACATTTTGCAAGAGTGCAGGAGGTCTAACTACTATGTTACTACTATGTAGTACTTCCTACTACAAAGAGGGAAAAACCTACACAATACAATAAATTTTATTGAGTGTGACAACCATTAAGGTAGGTTTTGTTTGTAGTGAAGAACTTAAAAGTACAAGAAAGGGACTGAAAAATTCAAACACAACAAAATTTTTGTTCAAAATTAAAATTGGAGGCTTCTATGTGACAAGAAGATACTTACGCCAAGTATTAAAAGGGTCAAAAATCCCATCATTACTTGAGAGCAGAATGAATCTACTCAGTAAAGCTGACTTACATCACATTAATAATTGTCTCACACTTTCTGTGAATAATTAAAATGTGATTTTGTGTCACAGCTTCAGAATTTTCATTTTAAAAAAAGTCTTTATTATGTTTACTCTTGAGAATACACCTTTTTTCTAGAAAGTTATCTGAATAATAGAAGAACTTGTTTTAAGAAATCATGCTCATCAACACATATGATGTGCCCACATACCGTGCATGATTGGTACTTAATGCAGAGTAACACTGAAATAATAAAATCATCGTACTAATGTCAATACATAGTTTAATTATGAATGCCTCTGGATTGATTATCCATTCTAACTATATCATATACTTAATATACATATGAGAGATCAAAGTATTATATATTTCTCAATTTAAAAGGGTTTTGTTTGAGCAGTACTATTTCTGGCTTAATTTACAATGTTGACTTGAAATATCTTATTGGTATTTGATGAACATACTGTGACAACAATTCACAGCTCTGTCAGCACAGTAATGTGTAACAGCAGAACTATTCTCCATTGTCAAATAAACACACAATCTACACTGAGTGCAAGGCTGCTGCTTAATTTACTTCACAGCAAAACCAAGAGGTAACACTGAAGATCAGGCCCATCATTATGCCCAACGTTGTATAAACAAGACTTGATTTAATGTTCATTGAATTAAATGGGAAAAAAGTCTCAGACTCAGTCTTAGCTTTTTCTAAAGACTCTGCATCTAAAATTAGTTAATCCCTAATTGTGTGCAATTCTTACATATTTATATCCAGCTTAATAACAACCATAAACACTAAACTTATGAGTGCCTATAAATAAATACAGACATAAAAGTACCAACACTTCCTATTCAGTATGGTATGGAACTGACTTAATTATATTGACTTTGGATCAGTTATAGTTAGAATGGCACAGGTTTTCTCTATCCATACAGAGAAGGTTTGAATGATTTACCTACTGAATGCAGAAATCCATTGAAAAAGGAAAAAATTAGCCCTGACTCCTCTTGTTCTTTCATAGAATTTTGTTTAGAACTTTATTCAAATTCTTTTTTAGTGGGAAGATGAATACAAACCCCCCAGTTCTAGTTGTGAACATAATTTAACTGTTCCTTATCTTGAGTTTAAACAGTTTATGGTTATTGTAGGTGTATTTAAATTAGTTTCTTTTTACTAAACTTTTCATCTAAACTTGCTACCAAACTCTCCTACTCACTGACTTTACATATGTATTTCTATATACATACATATAAAACTTGTTTGAAAAGGAGGGAACAAGCTAAATATCATGATGATTCCAAATAGGTGAGGTTGCCTTATACACATTCTGTTTATATTTGCAATAGCTTTTAAGACAGTCATAACTAATTATTTAAAAGTGTAATTTGTTTTACCATTTGTCTAACACCAGGTTAAAACAGTTTTTCACTTGTAACTTTGCTTGTTTGCAGCTGATGATCTAATCTCCTGCCAATAGGACAGGAATTTACAGAGCATTAAGGTCTGATCCAGAGAGGAGTGAAATCCCGTAAATTTCAATTAGGTAGGTAAACTCTCACTTAAGATTAAGGAAATTCAGTAGCTAATCTTATACTATTTACTCCAGAAGAAGGAAACGGATGATTATAGTATGACTTTTAAAACCTTAGAGACTAAATTGAGTTATTAAAATTGCATAATCTTGCATGAGAATTTGTCAACCAAAAAAGCAAAACAAAAAGCCCAAACAAACAACGAAACAAAAAAAATCCCTGACCAAACCAAGATTTTACTTGATTTTACTTCACTGTAAACAGTCACTGCCATGAAGAAGAAGGAATAGAATTACCATTATTAATAGAATAGATTGCCAAGTTTGAGTGTACCAAGAAAATACCCACTTTCTGCCTTATATAGAACTTGTTGTATAAGAAAGATCTTAATATAGTTTTCATACAAAAGAAACAATTTTAATTAAATTAATCTGATTGGAAAGGGTAACAGAATTCTTTAAAACATTTGAAGAAATAAAGTATTAAATTGCAATATTTACAGAAAAATTTTAATGCAACTACAAAAGTAAGCCCAAAGCATTATTTTGTTCAGTAAGATTTTTCTGCTCTTCTGAAATGACAAATTTTTTAGAAGCACCAAGCTCCTGGTACTGATACAGAGGCTAGAAAAATACTATCTGCAATGAGAATACAGAAAATTCATGCAAAGGAAATAGAGAAACTTGTCTGTAACTTGTACCACAGTTCTTGAAACTTTCTTTCAATCTTTAAACTTCTCCATATTCTGGTTCAGTTAATGCATCAAAGGGTACTAAAACTGGAGAAATATCTGAAGAGCATCATCATCCTCAAGGCATCCAGGTCTCAGAACAGACTCTTCTTCAGCATTCTGGCTAGAAGAGGAGGAAAATAGGAGAAAAGAATGCAATTATGTAGCGAAATTGTCACTAAATTTATTTTCAATGGTATTTAAAATGTCTTAATTCTACTCACCTTCTCCTGGATTCCAAACAGATTCTTCAGCTTTCACCTGAGTGGTTCTGGGTCACTACACCTTACAGTGCTCTGGGTGCTCATCAGTACTGTCTTGTTGTGTGACTGTACTAATTATACAATGAGAAAAAGGGATTTGCCCCTAATATTTCTATAATGAACAAACAAACTGTATGGGAAGTCATAAAAATATACAACACTCTCATAGAGGAAATAAAATTTGGAAGCAAGAAATCAGTGAGATGCATGGATAACACACATGCTTAGTAATTTAACAAAAGAGTAGTATCTGTACAAAGGTATAAAACCCAAAAATCCCAAGCAGCCATAAATGTGAAAGAAACAACTTCTAAAATTTATTCCAAGAAAGATTTTATAAACATTTGCACTTGCAATAAATGAAAGACATTTGAAAGAGAATTTTGAATACAGTGCACACAACTCACATAGTATGATGACAGCCTATGCAGTGTTTTAGCATATGTAGACCAGACTACAAGTAGAGTCTGACAAAACCTAAGAAGGCAGACCTGGCTAAGAGTCAGGAGTCACACTTATTAAATTGAACTCTCAGGGGTATCATGCAATCAGAGGTCACAATCGAGGCAACAGAAGCAATGTCACGATATCAGAGAAAGGGCCAATTCAGACCTGCTCCCCAACAGGCAGTGAGGTCACGGCTTGCGGCAAATAACTGTATTAAAAGGGAATATTCTCTACACACTTTTAGAACTGTCATCTGAACAAACAAAGCCAGGTCATTGGTAGGTTAAATCAGAACTTTCTGGCTTATTGACACATAGCTTTCTTTCTTTTTACATTCACTGCTAATTTCTCAATTACAAAATATACATCAGGTACTAAATTTACATTTTATTATGTAATAATAAGTTAACTATTAAAGTTAATTAAAATTACATTACATTACCTTAAATTTTAAGTTAAATTTACATCAGTAAATTTAACTTAAAAATGCACAGCAGAGTTTGAATTCTTCCTTTTTAAAAGTCACATTCTATCTTTCACAAGAGATATCACTGGTTTCTTCATGTGAAAACTGCTGAGCTTGCTTCTTATCAAAAACAAAAAGCATGCATGTGTTTTAGAGAAAGGTATTTCCACAGTCAGGGTATTAGTAAGCCTGATACTCATTGTGTACTTAGAAACCATTAAAAAAATACAGTTATTCATAATGTACTTGATAGTGATGATTGTGAAAGTGAAGTTCTTTTGTCTGGGTACTTGGATTTCTTTATCTCATTGTCTCGACTAGGTTATCTACAACATTCTATAAATGTGCTAAGTTATGAAGTTACAACCATGTTATATTGGGAACCTGACAATAAACCTGCAAAGAGAGAACAATTCTAGAATGTCATGTAAACAAAATTGTATTCAAAGATACTATCTTGAGATGCAGCCTTTCCTACCAATATGAGGAAAAATATATAATTGTAAAATTCAGTAATTCTATCTTTTTTATACTCACAAGCCAGATAAGATATCTGCAGTGCATTCATCAAATTAGCACAAACCTATACATTTCCAGAAATTGCTAACATGTTTTGATAAGAATTGAACTGCAAAGTTACGAAATAGGAACATTTACATTACAGAAATAACACACCATAAAAGTTACATAGGTATCACTCATGACTGAACATTTTCATTAAAATACTTGAGTTACTTGGAATTCCTTGTAAAATTATGTAGGTCCACCACACATTCAATCCTGGATTACATGAAACCTATAAAAGCTATAGAACGTTGCTGTAAGAGAGAGTATTGAACAGCATAAAATTTTAGATTCCTCTATTTCAATTTAAGAATTTTGTTTTGATATTTTGCTTGAAAAATAACAACACTGTTATTTATAAAAACAGAAAGGTAAGTCAATGTGTGTTTAATACTAAACTTGTGAAAATGGAATTTTGGAATTCTGTAGATCTCTGACCTCATTAATAACACTAATTATCCATAACACCATAGTTCCCATTGCAGAATAGGAAAAAAAAAAAAGGAAGTTTCTTTAAAGCAAACTTTAATAAATTACATTTTAAAATTAATTAAAAGCCCTTGTATGAAGGCCTTCCTTTTACTTCATCTCTGAAAGTACTTAGAATAATGCAATTATTAAAATCTACAGCTACAGGAAACATTTCTTTAATAGTGATTTAAAATGTGCCATGGAATCTAATTGAAGTAAGACTTGTACCTTTTAAAATATTTCTAAGACTACATTCTATTCCTTATTCATATCATCACACTAAAGAGAAATTCTTTTGCAAGAGGAACATCTGTGCTATGTAACATTTGTGACACTTTTACAGGCACAGAGTCTGTGGCCTATGTTTAAAAACTATTTGCATGGTAATATGATTTTAGTGCTTGAAACACTCATTTTGGAAAGCACTTTGAATACACCTGGATATTCACTTTTAATGACATCTTCATTAGCAATTGTTTTTTGAAGTGTAAAAAAAATGAATTGGTTACTGTTCAGTGAGAGCAAAGCAAATAAACAAACTACTCCAATATTGACCATAGTCTCCAGGCATCAAAAAAAGACAGCAACAAATTAAACATGTACTTTTAACAGAATATGCTAAATTCAAGTTTTGCAACACTTTATTTTAAGGAAAAATAACCAAACCTATTCTCCCTTACCCTCTCCAACCAAATCCATTTGGATTTAACTTGTTGCTAAAATTATCTGTCTTTTGCACTCTAAGACCTGGGTCATGACCTTACTTAGGGACAGGAAATAGTTATCAGGTCACTGAATGGTCAAATGAAAAAGGATTTGAAATGCTTCAGTACTCAGGGATCTATTCATCTAAAATGATTGCCTTACGCAGTATTAAAAGCTGTGGATCTGCATGTGGAATCAACTTGTTTACATTTCCACTGGCTGAGATGCAGATATCACACCAGGAAGATTTTGGACATAAAATATCAAGAAAAAGAGAAAAAAGAAAGGTAAAATTGAAGGAGATGCAAATAAAACTATCTGAACTATTATATCACCTTATACAACAATAAGAAAAAGTAGTTCTTAACCTCTGATGATATTTTTGGTGAAATCTTTCTCCTGCTGAAGTCATCACTAGGTTGCTATTAGCAAAAGAATAGTAAGAGGCTGGGTTTTTTTGGTGTGTGTGCAGTTCCTTTTAGGTTGATAAAAACTGGTAAATTAGTGTTATGAAAGCACAGGTAACCACCTATACATTGTATAAAATCCTAATTTTGGAAGTTTATTGGAACAAACAAACACATTCTCTAGCTTAGAGACCACATTCATATCTGATGCACTAATAATATCCTCATGCCACCATAAATTACAACAGTCTGCAAAATAGCAGTCAGGAACAAAGAGAAAGTACACAGCCAGGTGAAATACGTGGTCAGAAATGCTGAATTTACAAATACAGGAACCCTGAAGACTAGAACCACAATAAGAATTCATAATATTAGTTGGTATGTATCTATGGCAAGTACCTCCTGTCCAGGAACTTCAGGCAAATAGATTTTTTTTTTTTTTTTTGGTAACTGAATGTGAAAAGCAAGAATATTAATAAAAATTTCATCTGTCTAGATCATTTATAAAAATGCAGACACTGAAGTGCACTGCATAAATGCACATAAATTATGTTTTACATAATTATTTTTAAATGTAATTTCAGGATTGCTTCACTCCATGAATACTGAAAAAATCCTACACTATCATTGACAGACAGGAGACTAGAAAATTAGGCACAGATTTTATTTTTCAGTTTTATTTTATAATAAGAAACTGGACCAGTAGAACTATGTAACTGAAGCTTGAGTGCGTGCACTGTTAGGCCCCTGCAGTCCTTTACAAGTTTTCAGTGCACCGCTGTTGTGAACTGGGTTTGCACTCTGCCAGCAGAGCAGCTCTGACCCATGGAGAGCACTCCTTCAGATCAACACTGCCTCAGGCTTTTCTGCTTTCTCCAAGAAGTCTTACATTTCAGGCATCAAGTTGAATTTCTTCTGGAGATGATTAACCCAAACCCATGACAGATTTTTTCCAAGATATCCAACTCCTTATGTTTATTTTATCCTGGCTCTTTTTGGATGTACTGGACACAAGTAACCTACTCATTTTACATGTTGAAGGGCTGGTGGAGAGCCATTAATTCCTTAAAATGAGAAAATATTTCAATGCAAGAGTTCTGTTGTGTGAGCTGAAACTAAATAATAAGAAAAAAAGCCATAGAAGCCATAGAATTATGATTTTAAAAGATAGACACCCCCCCCACCCCGTTTTCTGCACTGCAAGCTTCTGTAACACATTTTCATTACATTTCAGGACAGATCTTACATTCTCTGAAAATGCACTATTTTGTCACTTTTTGTCAGTGCTGTATGGATTAGAAACTGCTTCCCTAATGTGGCATACAGATTTAGAGCTGGGAGATATATAATAGTTACATTTTACTGTAAACATGGCAATTCAAGTCGTACAATTGTAGCAAGGCCAGATTTCAAATGTGGCTATTAATTCTTCTGAGACAACAGATCAATAAAGATGACTCACTTTAGAAACGGATGTTTACAAACACTGTGATTCCTAGGAGTTAATGTCATTAATATTTCTCCATTAAAAATAGCTAATTTCTAAAAGATGAAAACAACTAACACAAATTATCACTTATAGTTCAAAATATTTTTAAATGCTCTTAAATAACAACAAAATATTTAAAGCCCATATAAAGATGAATATTAGCATTTCAGCCTCACTATCTTAACTGTCATGTAGATGTGATTTGTCAAGCATCAGTGATTTGAATTAATATAAATTCTATTAAGTATCACACATAGGTTTTTTTTTTATGTATTCATATTTTATAATACAGAAAATCTAAGAAACTATGTTGATCAAGTGCAACAATATTTTAATGAACTCATAGAATTAACTAATAGCTAACCTTAAATTCCAACTATCCAAAGTCTCACATTTGCACTTTCAATTACCACTAGTAATAATAATCTATAAGAATGTTTTGCAATAATTTTTGGTTTAGACTATAAGGAGTTTCATAATTAGGAACTATTAGAAAGCTGGAAAACAGATGACTAAGTGGATTCTTTGATATTTATCTTCCAATCACATGACATAATCACAAGCTCACTTCTTATTCTTGAAAAATAAATGTTATTTCTACTGACAATCTCAACAGAAATAAATAAATATTGGCATAATTAAAAGACACCTGAGAAAGCACAATCTATTCATTATCAAATTTATATTGGTGAAATCGGTCTTAACACTATACCCATTATATCTTCCTTGGTCACCACAAGCATAAAATGACGGGAAATATAGTACTGCCCATAAGAACTACAGGTTCCCAAACTACAGCAAACATATCTTGTCAACACAGCCCACTGCACTTTCCAGGCATAAATCATTGTTCACATTTTTAGGTGAAGTCACATTGCACTGTGAAGTGCATATGCACTATGAAGTGTATGGCATAGATGTGTCAGTGATGGATATAGATATGACTAAAAATAAATATACTATATATGCCAATAAATCACCCAACCTGCAAAATTAAATACAGCACAGTCTATGAAATTCTGTGAAATAAAGTGAATCATATCCAAATAATACTTGGATAGCTTGAATGGATTTTCAGCTGATCTACTGCATTCTTCCAACTTGCTCTACAGATTGGAATTTAGCTTCCCTTTCCACTGAACAAAAATTGTTTGGATAACCCACCAAAACCGTTGAGGAAACTGGATTAAAGAGTACCCAAAAAGACACACATTGTTTTCAAAGCTTGTAGCAAAAAAATGTGCTTGGCCTTAGGGCTCATGCTTTAGTTTTCAGCTGCTTTACTGGGACTAAGTATTCACACTGTTGGCTAGAAAAGTATCCTTCCTCTATGTAAATGAAATTACAGATCCTGTAATTAAGGACCCACAGATGGCAGAGATGCTCTGTTACACGTTCAGCCAGGACTAATTGGAAGTTCCCAAAAGGAGTCAAGGACAGATTTTTCCTTCAGTTGCTGCTGTACTTTACCCAAAACAGTCAAGACTCTTTTACATTAAATTAACAACTGAAATAGCCTCCAGACAAATAGAGAACAAGCAGTCATAAAGCTTTCTAAAAAATATGCTTTGATGCAAAATAGGAAATTATGACAATTATCTGTGTGCCTTATAAACTTTCTAAAATTTTGAGATCTTTGAAATGTCACCATCTGCAAACCACAAAGTATCTCCAAGAATATTCATTGAACCAGAATATTCATTAAAGAAGGCATATTTTGTTTGTCAGCTACCTGGCAGTAAATGAAACTGAACAACCATGATAGAAGCATAACCATATCTCACCAAAGAAAGCAGTGTAATATACACAGTCCCAGGAAACATCCAGCAAATCATCAGGAGTACATCAAGTCAGGCTTTCATCTGTCTTCTGGTTTTTGATCAGGGTATAATTTTGTATGAGAAACAGTAAATACATATTTATACCTGCATATTCTATGGCTTAATTTACAACCCACTCAAGTTAGTCACAACAAAGATGCAAATATATTTTTATTTAACTAATAGTTTTAATGTATGTATAATACAATAACCACATGCATTAAATTAATTTTAAGGAAACACTGAAACTGAATCTGACAGAACGTGTTAGGATTACGAAATGCATATTGATACTAGTAATTACACCAGAGAGTAATTGTTCATAATTTACTTCCCTTTCAAAATATACAAATAAAAAGTCGTAAGTGCTACATTTATTGAATTATTATACCTGTTTATACCCATGGTATATGCTTATATATTTGTGTGAGTACAGACACATGTACTGTATGTAAATGTACTGACACATACAGATACATATACAATAATGCATTGAATTACATTCCCATGGTTTGTGCCTTCACATGCTGCTTGTATTTTTAAATGGTAAGCTCCTTTCTGTGAGAACAGTATTTCCTCACGCTGTTGGCATGGTGTGCGTATTAAAAAGGGGTTTATTTCTGACTATCCTCTGTGTGCTGCTGTGATTCAAATGTAAAATAATGGTCCCTGGTGGGGATTTATCTAGCATCAGTGAGTAAAGCATGATGATGATGACCCAACCAAAATTTAATAAAAAATTATGAATAAATTTTGAATATTTATGAATAAAATCCTCAAGTTTTGAAAATGTATTCTCCTACAATATGTATGTCAACTTAGAGGTGTGTACATTGTCCTATAGGATTAAAGTTATGCACAAGTTTTCAGAAATTTGTTTTCAGCATACTGCATATCAGCTTATAAAAACTTTTGTAGCAGGAAACTAAGAAGGCAAATTATGACAGAAGAATAATCTCAGAAAAACAAAAGCATCAGATTTTAACCTCATTTCTTTTCACTATTTTTTATATCTCTTATGCTTTTATTCATTTTTTTTGTGTTCTTTGTACTCTTAAGACATAAAACCACAATGAAGACAAAAGACATTCATCATACATTTTAGCTAGATTTCTTCTTAAATATTCAGTACCATGATGTGTTCCAGTTTGAAAATCTAAAACTATTCTAATTGTTTCACTTCCTAGGGCATCCCCTTTCAAAAGTAGTGATTCTTTTATTTAACAGATAACACGTGTGTACTTGCTGTTTTGCTGTTGATGTTGAATTATCCCCCCCCATTTCCAAATTTAAAGAAACTAAGAAGGAATATATATAACATGGTTTTTGGTGGTTTTTTTATTTAGTTGTTTATGAAGAAGATGGTTTGTACTTCAAATTTTCTACCCAAGGATTCACTATGAGACTGTGAGAGTAAAAGGACTTGAATGGAGGAAGTTTATTTCCACCATGCAAAGGACACGTCTGGGTTCTATTGACTTAAAATACAATTACTACAAGATTTATGGATACAGAGTGAAAATATTCCACCTTCTTGTGACAGAAAGAACTCCAACGACAGAACAGACCCAAAGAGATCTATTGCAGGCAGAAGAGGAAGAAACGCTTAAAAGGTAAGACGGGAATAGGGAAACAAGCGAAGACATCTCTGATAGCACAGCTCTGTGAAGTTATCATGCAGGTGCAGAGTGTTACTAATTTTAAATTTAGAAACTCCTAGTTCTGTCTGATGATGCTTCACATTATATAAGTAAATGCTCTGTGGTGCACTCTCTTTCTAATTCACAACCTAGAGTTTTCTGGGCATAAACTCTGAAGAAGCAATGCCTCTGGTAGAAGGCCAAATTTATACTCTGATCAAGAAGAAAAGTATTGCTTGAAGGCTCAGCAGACTGCATGTGAGCAGCCACAAGTGGTGAAAAAAGTTTCTGCTTATTAGTCTGCTTGAGGAGTAAAATGGTCCTTGAAATGGAAGATAATTAAGAGCACCACCACTAGGCTTGCCTTTTGATATCCAATCTACCTTCTCTACAAAAATTCAAAAAGTAACTTCCATAATATTTAGAATGCATACATCAGCTTTTCAAATCAAAGAGAAATGTTTTCAGGCAGAAGCAAATAAACTGGTGGCAGGAAAGCTAGGCTAAACCTACATTGACTTTAGGGTACTGATCTTGTAATCAGGCTTATCTCTGACATGGTTTTGATCATTTCTACTGTTGTTTCTATTCTTGGATATTCACTTTTTCACAAGCAGCCTGCATGTCCTGTTTCCTCAGCATATGATGCATTCTGACCTATATAAGCATATGCCACACAAACATATATGAGATACTGGGAATGTTCAATCAGGTGCAGTATGCACAGACTTTCTATAGTCAAGGTAAATTCATTCTTGGATCCAAGTCAAATAATAGTGCAAAAATATTTCTTCTTCAGAATTCACCAAGAATTTTTTTCCAAACAAATTTGAGCATGGACTCATGAATGTGAGGCAAATCTAGGCTTCCAAACAGCTAAGTTAATTGACTGAATTGCAATTCAGTGTACACTCAGATTTATTTCACACCTGTTTCAGACATGTTCTAATTTTTATCCTTATACAGTAAATGCTAGTATAGTATAATTTATAATTTTACTTTGTGAAACTGGGAGTAGATAGCATATGACTATGTCTTTGAAAAAGATAAAAAGATAGAGGCAAGAACATTCTGAGTACACTATTGAGTTGCAAAAAGACTCAAAACAATAAAAAACAATGTCTCTGGAGCTGATTGTCTTAAAAGGGCATTTTAAATAGACTTGGCCTTATTTTAATTATATGGAAACCACAGAGTGTTTTAACATGAATTTCAACAGTAAAAGAGCTACATCAGTATTTAAATATTTGTGAAATATTTATGAAAAAGAATTTCATATTTACATGCTGAATGTTCTTTCCTTGCCTTCTGTCAAATGGTGGATTTCTGGGTAACATTTATGAAAGTATTTTCCAAAAAACATGTTAAGGATTTTTAGGAGTTAACGTCTAGCTTTGGAAAAGGTGGCAATTAAATGGAGAATTTGAAGTGATATTTCATTTATAAAGTTTTATTCTAGTACATTGTATTTTATATCTCTCTGACATGCTTTGACATTTTCATGATAAAGATTTAATAATAAAACAATAAATAAATAAGTTAGGCTCCATCTCCCTATGAATTAAGCTCTAGGGGCACCTCCTGCTCTCCACAATGAATTGAAATTGAAAAGTTTCACTGCTGTAACTTGAGATACTGAGGAACAGATAAGGTCCTAAAATTTCTGCTTTTTTCTATTTGTGCATATTGTTTTATATTTGAGTAGGTCTGTTTAAAAGACATTGCAAGATATATATGCTTATATGCATAAAATGAAATACTTCTTCATACCTTCAAAGTATCCAGCATTTATAGGCTGTGTCTTCCCTAGTGGTTTCACAGAGAGATGTTTATTTTCATTGTTTTTGAACAACGCCAGGCGCACAGCTGGGTCTAGATGACAAGAACAAGTTAAAATCAAAGGTCAGACCTGGCTCATTCATTCCTTCAAGCAGTTTTTCACCTTTTAGTCATTTAATAAATGAAAATACCTTTAAAAGTAGGCTTTATATTCACAAAGGATTACACTTTCTAAAATAAAGCCATATAAATACACATATAACTGAGAATCAAAGTCATTGTTTTGCAAATTTAACACTGTTGATCTTTCAGCTCACTCATCTACAAATTAAAAATAAACTATAAAGCACATATTTGAAGAAAATATTTTTTTAAAAATCTGGATTTTAAGCTTGAAATTAAAGCAGAAATATTAACAGGATATATATTCAGTGTTCCTAAAAGCTTTGGGTCAGAATTATTCAGCAGTATAAATCAAGACATTTACCCCTAAAGAACGTTAACAAGAGGCAGCTTATTTTTTGGCTACACTTGCAGATAATGAGCTAGTCTTCCTCCATCTTCCATCTCAATTGAAATTAAAAAATACCCCTGAAGTCTATATGTTGAAGTATGAAATCTTGATTAGTTGCTTAACTGTTAGTTTTAAAAGTTTGCAAAGAAGTAAAGATGAGCAGATAATTGTATATAAACGTATGTAAGACATGCTCCTAGACTGGGAAAAAAAAAAAAGTTTAATTAACAAAAGCTAAAGCGATGCAAAAATCATACAAGTCAGGGGAGGAGATCTTCACATGTAATTTACAATGTGAAGGAAAAAATTCTTGCTTGGCATAGGAGGAAAGTAGGAGTTAAGGGAAACAGTGTTAGAGGGAATGTGAAAATTCTGGGCACAATGCAGAATAAAGCAATGATAATATTAAAATACAAAAATAAGCAGGGACTGAAAAGAATGTAGAAACAAAAGCAGATACACAATGGTGAGCAAAGTATAGAGAATTTTATAGCTATGCCATGGAGCAAGGTATTATGATTAACAGAATGCCAAAGAAAATATAAAAAATACATTTGACATGGTTAAAAGAACACAGTAGACCAAACAGATACATCCACTCACAGGAATATAGAAGAAACAATGAGGCAGAAGAAACTTGTCTACTAAGATGACTAAAAACTGTCCAAAAAGGGTAGAAATCAGTGACAAGAAGAAAAAAAGCAATGGAGCTTATCAAAAAAGTAGAAATGGCAAAGGAAGGATCTAAATTTTCTCAAAGAATGTGCATGTAGCAAAAATGAGTATGTGAAGAACAGACAGAGCAAGAAAACAGGTTATGGGAAGACTCAAAGATCATTCAGACAGAATACATTGAAATTACTAGTTAAGTCTAGTGCTTCATTCTGAGTCTGTTACATGATCTCATTAGTATTTATTGAGAGAGTTTATAAGACCATGATAATACTGCAGCGAAGTAAATAGCTTTTTTGTCTGTCGGTTTTCTTACTTCTGAATGACCAGAATGTCCTGTTAACATGGTGAGCAACTTCTTATGGATTTCAACAATTTGTAAAGTTGGTTTTGACTAGCCCTCTACAGCTGAAGTAGACACTTCAGTTACAAACTAATGGAACATAAAGGGATACTAAGAGCTCAGCTTTTCCCCAGAGAATGGGAAGATCAATTACAAGCCTGGAGAAGATCTCTAACGGGATGTGGCACTCCAAGAAATAACACATTGGCAAGACACGTCAAGATGTTACAGGGTCCTAGGTCAGCCCAAACTGCAGCAGCACATGGTTGACAGAATGTTCTTAATGGTGCTAACCTCTCACAAAGCAGAAAAACTAATGAAGGGATTGTGGCATGTGAGGAGGGAGTAAATTAGGCCATGCCTTCTTCACAAGGCAGAATCAGTGATACATTTAAATTTGTTATCTCAAATTGGCTAAGAGCCTCTCTCATGTGGTTATAGGATGATCATAGCTTTCAGATTAACCCAGAGGATGTCATACTTGAAGTAATTTTAACACATTTTACTAGCTAAATTCAATGAAACTATCCAAGAACCAAAACAGATAATGACTAGTTCCATTAGATTCCAAGACAGATTATTAGAATGATTCTGATAATGGGATAATTTTATTCACAAACTATATTGCCACGTTTGTAGATTCTTTCACTCTGTATAAATGGATAAAGTAGCCAGCCTTCCAACTAAAAAAAAATTTGTATCAGACTTGTGTTCATTAGCATAGTAGCATTACTGTAGCAAGCCACAGTAAGACCTGTGATTAAAATACGCTGAAACTGTATTACATTATACTTCAAAAGGTCCCCTTGAAATTTTAGATAATAGAAGCTATAAAAAATATTTTAAGTAAGAATTATTATTGTCTGTTATATAGTTCCAAGATACATGGCCATACAAGTCCTGCACACAGATAAAAATGTACAAATAAAACTTTTATAATTGTAATTTTTCCAACATCTAGCATACAGTGTTGACAAAAAGACTTCTAACTTCTTCCAGCTTTATGCTAGTTACAAAACTAGCATACTTTCTTCAATAAGACCAAAGACAAAGTGACAAAATCAAATAAAACCTCTTAAGACAAAATGCAATTGAAAATTTCCAAAGCAATTTTGATTAATTTAAAATAATTCTTGAAATAATATAATTTTTCCTAAGTGGATCTATTAACATTGTTCCAAAATGTTTTAAAAATATAATCTTTCCTAAATCAAACCTCCCACCCAATTCTATGAAAACACCAAGTCCAATGTTAGACTATACTAATGATTTTTGGTGAAGTCACTCAGTTATCAGTCCCAAGTTAGATTTCTCAAACATTTACTTGTGCACAAAGATATCAGCAGCAAAGTCTTCTGTGAATTGGGAAGAAGGGCAAATAATGAAAGTTGTTCTTCTAAGAGATTTCCATCAGAAGATTTATCTTTGAATCTTTGCAAAATAACTTAAAGAATCTACATGGATTTAACACCGTGCCAGACTACTTGAATTTGTACCTACCTGGATCACCTCAACCATTGCCTACAGCTCTTCTGTTATTAAAAATGAGTCCTTTTCTTTATCTAGTCCCAAATGTAAGCGATATTACATAGATTACTTCATAATACTAGTGCTTTTCAGTCTTTGAGTGAGCTGGGAAAATGAACTGCATGTATGCTTTGATGATATGCAATCAAATGTTTTAGATTTCACACAAAGAACTGTGAAAGAGTCCAATAGTTCAAAATCACAGTAATATCTTCCTGGATTCTGACATACTCATTTAAATGTGGCTTATCAGATGATGATCTGTGCTCTCAATCTAGAAACCAGGGAGGTAATTTAATGTACATTCCTTGACTGCCTCTAAATATAGAAGTTAAGTTGGACAAATACAAGATATGTTATGGTAACAATACGGAAGGAGTGGTTACTGCATGATCTGGCACCACATTCCTAAACTACTCGTTAATATGTGAAACTGAAAAATTAAAATGTTTGTTTTCATTCATTTTTGTTGTGCAATACCTGTAATTAGGAAAACATAAACATAACATGACAAATTTAAAGTTGTACACAGAAACAGATGCTTATCTACAATGTATATTCATTTGGAAGAAAGACCAGATTTTGTTCCATAATAGCATAGCAATTAGAACTCCAACTCATCCATGGCTGGAACTCCCAGAAGATACTTCTACACAGAATTGACAATCACAACAAAAGCAGCTTTTTTCTATTACTAAGAAAATATAGATCAATGGTCATTCATGTAATGTATAATAAGGAATAATAATATGCCCCAAAATTTCATTCTGATGGTTAGGACAGATTATCTCTTTTGGGGTTGTGCATTTGAGGAAGGTGGGTTGAGTTTTTACTGGGTTTTATTTCATTTTTTAACTAGTATTGCATTGCTGTCTAAAATTCTAAACTCATACTAAAAATATTTGCTGACCTCTATGAAATATCTTTATTATTGTGTTCTGGTTCTAGTGATCAAGGCCCACTGCTTTTACATTTTTTTTCCTATCTATGTGACATCAAGTATTACCATAGAATCATAGAACCATTAAGTTTGGAAAAGACCTCCAAGATCATAAAGTACAATGTTTGACCAAATGCCACCATGTAAACTAAAGCATAGCACTAAGTGTCTCATTGAGTCATCTCCTGAACACTTCCAGGGATGATGACTCCACCATCTCCCTAGGCAGCCTGTTCCAATGCTTAACTATACTTTCAGCAAAAAAAAATTCTACCTGATGTCCAACCTGAACCTCCCCTGGTACTGCTTGAGGCCATTTCCTCCACTTCTGATGCTGGTTGCCTGGGAGAAGAGACCAACCCCTACTTCGCTACCGCCTCCTCTCAGAGGACATCTCCCCTAAGGTTCCTCTCCTCTAGGCTGAACAACCAGCTGCCTCAGCCACTCCCTGAAGGACTTGTGCTCCAGACCCTTCCCCAGCCTTGTTGCCCTTCTCTGGGCATTCTCTAGCACACCAAAGTCTTCCTTGCAGTGAAGGGCCCAGAACTGGACACAGGACTCAAGGTGCAGCCTCACCAGTGCCAAGGGGACAATCCCTGCCCTGCTCCTGCTGGCCACACTATTGCTGATCCAGGCCAGGATGCTGTTGGCCTTCTTGGCCACATGGGCACACTCTGGCTCATGTTCAGCTGCTGTCACCAGCATCCCCAGGTCCTTTTCCTTTGGGCTGCTCTCCAGCCGCTGTTTCCTAAACCTGCAGTGCTGCCTGGAGTTGTGATCCAAGTACAGGACCCAGCACTTCACCTTGTAAAATCTCACACAACTGGCCTTGGCCCACGAATCCAGCCTGTCCAGATCCCTCTGCAGAGCCTTTCTGCCCTCCAGCAGGTCACCTTAGTGTCATCTTCAAATTTACTGAAGGTGCCTTTGATTCCACCCCCTCTACCCCCACCCCCGATCATGGATTAAGAGATTGAAGAGGTCCAGCCCCAATACTGAGCTCTGGGGAACCCACTAGCAACCAGTTGCCAACTTCATGGAGCACCATTCACTACTGCTCTGTGGGCCTGGCTGTCCAGTCAGTTTTTAATCCAGCAAAGACTGCACCTGTCCAAGCCAGCTTCTTCAGGAGAATGCAGTATCAGAGGTTTCACTGAAGCCCAGGTAGGCAACATCCAAAGCCTCTCCCTCATCCAGCAGGTGAGTCACTTGGTCATAAAGTGAGATCAAATTGGTCAAAGCAGGATCTGCTTTTTCTAAACCCATGATGGCTGGGCCTGATCCACTGACAAGAGAACTTTTTTTGAAGGTTAAAAGGCTAAACAAGAAGTAATACACCAGTGTAGGAGAAACAAGCTTTCAGCCATCTTAAGAGAAAAAGAAGTTAACTGAGAGGCTAATATAAAATCCACAGGATGAGGGAAATTCCAAATTAAGCAATAAATTTGGTACTATTGTGCCAAGACATCATTAGGAAGCTAAGATTATTAAGAGTCACAGCCACTTAAGCACAGTGAGGCTCAATAATGTCTGCTGTATATTTAGATTTTGAATTGGGAATTTCTATAGAATATTATGCACCTATGTTAACAGCAATATTTCTGACATTATGCCAGTTTTACTTGGCTGCAAATTTTCTGATTTCTTGCCCACACTTTTTGCATTATCTTACTGTATAGCAAAAATAGTCGAAGCAGACACAGCATACATTTTGTGTCATTAAAATTCAGGCCACTACTTTCATTAACTACATGAAGAAGCATACATAACAGCAGTGGATTAGGGCACATAGGCCTTAAGGCCATTTAGTTAGTGGGACTGGTCTGCTGCAGTATAAGCCTTGCCTGAATCACTCCCTATTATAAAGCTATGCTACTTTAAGCTCTCTCTCCCTTGCAATACAAACCACATGACTCAGTGCACTTGCTATTATTTTCCATTTTTCTTCTTTACTAAGAAGATATGTGGCAAGACATATGAGGTAAGATACTTCTCAGTTACTTCTACATATCTAGAGTTTAACTTTGTACTTCAGCAAGTCACTCTAGCTTTTGTGTCTAGGCAATGGAGAACTATAAGTGCTTTTACAGTGAGACTCAAGTAGCCTGTTTTTGAACTATGTTTTAAGAGGAGATTTCTTTCCATAACACAATGCAAATGACTAACTCAGATGTGGACTTCTATAATTATCAAATGGAAACCATCACTTTTGCGCTAGTAGAAGACAAAAGTTTTGTACGGAAAATAAAAAGGAATAAATTTCCACACCTGAATATAGTAAGGATCAAAGCTATTCAGGGCTGTCCAGTCCATGTTCCAACCCAGCAGACGTCTTGACAATATTAAAGAGCAACTGTATAACTCTCTGAATGAAAGCTGGTTTAACACTTCACATTTGTGAATCTCAGGTCTAAGGCAAAGGACTTTGACAGCATATGGAACCAGAAAACATACTCTGACAGCTAGTTTGTTCCAAGAAGATCCATCAATACCTTACCATTACTCACAAGTAATGAGATCCTTACAAAGAATGATCAATAGCATACAATAAATGTTTGGGATTATAATCAATCTCAACATAAAAGTGCTTATATGTGAAGAGCTTATAATTTATTTCTATCTAGAATCTTTAGAGTTGTTTTTGCTTTGCATTTTCTTAAAGCTTAAAGTTTTGCTTCCAAGTCAGACATATAAGTAGATATAACATTGAAAATTGCTTCTTTATACCTTATAATTCCCACTTCTAAGTGGTGGCTGGTTATTTACTTTCTGGTGGGTGTGAATATTTATCACAAACAAAATTATTTTCTTGTAGTTAGCATACTTCAACTACTTTAAATTTGAAAGCTAAAAAGGAAACAATTGTAATTATAACATTGAAGACCAGAAAATCCAAAAGAAAGAACAGAAATAGTATTGCTAAAACTTTCTATATGAAGCACCATTAAGTAAAAGATAAATGAACTTCATTTCAATGGAGATGAAGGCAATAGGATGGTAACTTCTATGAGAACATTAAAGGACAATATTGACATCTACTTATTCAAATGAATTTCAATCTGCTTTTGAATATTAGGAAGAATAAAATCTCTCTTGTAGTTCCTGCTTCAGTAGGGTTAAACTCAAAGCAATTGCCTAAGAGTGTGAGCTGTCTCTCCCTACTTAGACTGAAATTGCTAAAAGTAACCTAGCATGAGCTGCACCACACAGAGATCTAGGAAAGATACTGGCAGCCTAATGGGTCTGGTTACAGTTTCCTGATCTGGAGCTGGCAAGCCTCAGGATAAGGTGTATCCACTCCATTTAAATGCTGAGAGGTCCCTCTGTCCTACCAGATCCTCAAAAAGACCCTGATTGTCTCTCACCACTTTCAGAGCATGTACCTGATGGAACACATAATTATATATGTAGAAATTCTTTTCACATGGAGAATATTTGATCAGTATCATTTTTTTTTAGTATAAGATCAGAGCTTTAAAATCAATTGAATATAAAAATACCTGTTTTGATTGATAATTTCCATTAGCAATTTCCATTAATAATTTCCTTACTGTTCAAGGAAGGAATGACTGTGAGTGTGCTGTATGAGAAAGAACAGTCAGCTTGATAACCTTTTTACTGAAAAGGGATGGAGTGAAATATTTTCAGTCACATTTTCTTTGGTACTGGAAGCTATGCTTTCTGTTCATCTGAAAAAAACCCCTGTGATTTTAATGACAGAGACAAACTCATACACGCAAATTATATACACAGGTTATTTTTGTGCTTGATGTAATAGTCAGAAAGACAAAAAAATCTATATGAGGTAGTATCAAGAGGAGAATATTTGAAACTATAAAAACATTGGGCAAAAGTTCTTTCAATTTTTTTTAAAAACTAGCAATGTACTTTGAGAATACTCCAAGTATTACATTTAAAAAGCTCAACACCCATACATCATATTGAATAATCTGAACAAAGTGAACATAAACATATCCAAGAAATCCAGTAGAACAACAAGAAAAAAAGGATAGCAAATTTGATACGCTCAATCAGACATCTAGGACTGGATTAATGACTAACATAAGACAGACAGCACATGGAGAAAAGAAGATTTAACCTAATAAGTTTTATTAATTGAAAAATTATACAGAGGCCAAAAAATGGAATATATATAAAAAACCTCCATTGCACACCAGATACTTTTTTTTTTTTTTTTTAAATAAGGTAACATGGTAGGGCACCATGGCAAGCTATGAAGAGTTCAGTATAACTTTAACTTCTTACTCATATACTCTCATTTCCACAAAGCATGGTTTGCTGATTACATGTCTTTTTGTCACTTACCCCTTTTATTATTTTTTTTAACTATAGATAATTTTTATCATATTTAGTCTTAGTCATAGGCATGGTATTTAAAGCAGAAAAAAATATACAGAAAAACTTTGCCTAAATATATCCATAGACTGATTTTTTCCCTTCAAAGAGTAAAACATCTTTCAACATTTAACACAGAAGAGTTTTGCAAAGTTATGCAGAATGTAGCTTGTGATACAAAAAATAAGTAAATAAGGGTGCATTTTCTAAAGGCCATTTAGTGTCAGGTCCTATTGTCAACTAGGGTCTTACATGTTTAAATGTTTCTTGTACTACCAGTATTTGACTAATATGTTAATTAATACATGCCAGCGACATTTCTATTAGCATATCATATTATTAATTAATGGTTCTAAGAAAGGTTAATTGACATTAGAAATATTTAAAAAGAACCAGAACACAACTGGATGAGAAGCTGGATAAGCTTTATCTATTTCCACAGTAAATATATAATTTTAAAAATTTAATTATTTCCTTTTATATATATCAAACTGTTGTCTTCATAAATAGTTCTTGCATAAGTCAAAATTTTTAACCTAAGATTTTCCCAAGAAGAAAATACAAGAAGCACAACATGCAGAAATACAAACTCCACATCTAGAAAAAGAGATACATGAACAAGAAAAAACAAATTTCTGTTCACCATTGTTGTCAAATATTCAATTTCAAAATCCAGTAGAATGGTTTTTAAGTCTAAATATGTTGATTTAAACTGAGTTATTTTTACTGAATCACACTCCACCTTTATTCAAATTAATGTTTAATGTTGTACAAGCAACATATTTAAAAGAGAAACAGTATTTTAAGAACAGAAAAATTACATCAATATAACCATTATTTTAACTGTTGACTTACCTAAGCTTTTATTGTTATATTTTTTAGGTTTCATTCTATGAGCCCTCTTCAGCATTAGCTGCGTAGTAGAAATATCCTTAAAACCCCTAAGGGAAGAAAATAACTTACTATATATTTCACATGTATTATGTTACACCAGCTGCATATTATTGTATAATATACTTTTCAAAAAGAATACTGGTGTGTACTACTGATTCATAGTATGAAGCACTCTGAGTTACAGAAAATAATTACAATAATTTTTACTTTGGTAGAAAACAGAGATTCTTCAAAAGTGGAAATTAAAAAATGCAAGCAACAACAGCCAACTATATTATACCTATTCTTGGAAGTTACTGTGTAAATAAAAGAGCTTAACATACCATTCTTCTGATATTTTCTCCTCCTTTTCAGACATAAATAAGAATTCATTTTTTTCTTTCCAGTTAGAAAGCTGTGACATTGTTTCCTTCCCTGACCTGGAAACAAAGTATAACAGCAGTACTGAAAGGTACGTAAATAAGGAAGGGTCTGGGGTTACACTGTTTTGCAGCTTTTGTTATTCTGCAACTTGTTTGTGCCTTTAAAAGNTTAATACTCCATGAAGGTTTTATCTTGGAGAGTAATAAAAGTCTGCCATCAATTTGAAATGTTTACATTTCAATTACTTGAAGCATATTTCAGGCCTTTCACAGAATGCAGCTGTTTAAGAAATCCCTTTTAATCTTTATCTAGTCTTAAAGATCTCTATTTCAACATTTATTTCATAACATATATGAAAAAAATAGAAGTTTTATTATTTATAGTCAAACCTAAATAAATAAAACTACACAAATATATTCTTATATTCCTAGTTATCGTGGTCAATGAAAAATAACAACTGAATTTAATATATTTGGTTTTATAAAGCAAATACATTTTAAATCCTGTAATATCACATTAACTAAAAGTAGTAAAAGCATCAGAAAATAGCTTCTTCTTATCCTTTTTATTTTTTGTCAAATCCAAATGAACTAAATACAATTTAAAATAATATAATTTAACTTACCTGCTATGAAAATGGATTTTTTCTGCTGAGTATGAATGTGGTTTGTTAACACACTGCCAAACTTCTTGTGGTACTAATGGCAAACTATTTGATTGTCCACTGGAATCTGAAGGCCTAGAAAACTCCTAAGAGAAAGAAAAGGAATGCAGCTGGTTGCCCCTGTAAATTTGAATTTAAAATGTGTAGGGAAACCTGCACCAGGGTTTGCAGAGTTTATCACTATAACTGAAAGTATTCTTAATGGTGATATGCCCATTATAGACCTGACTTTCAACTAACTGAATAGGACAAAAAGGTGACTTTAGTTACACTTAACATCCCCAAATATAATAAATTATACATTTATAAGACTTCTTTCTCTTAATTGTAGGAAACATTAGTAATACTACGCTTGCAATAAGAATACAAAACTCTACAAAAACAAAAAGCCAAAATTTCAAAGTTTATCAAATATCTAGCAGACATTACAGTTCGACGGCCTTTAGCTTTTCTGAAAACATCCAGCTGTTGTCATATAATGCAGATCTTAGTATTTTTAAAGTAGTTTGTCAACTAGAAATTTTTAATCCATTGCCAAATGTGCAGATGAAGTACATCATCTTTTTTTTTTCTGCTACTGTGAAGTAAAGTGTTGAAATAAATCCAAAATAAAGAAAAAATAAGCAAATGAAAGAAAATCTAAAAGAAAAATAGCATCTGGAGATGAGGAGGAAGTCTGAGACTTCTAGAAGTAATTGTGTTTTTAAGTCACTAAATTGTCATATTAATCACCCCAGAATAGCATATCCTTAAGGAATGAATAAAGACTGAAGACTAAGTTGTTTCTGTGACTTGTTACCTTTGTCCAGTGCAGCTGGCTTGAGAGCAGGAGTGTTTTTGAAGGGAAACGGGTGGAATCTAGAGTTAGCCATTCCTTCTCTAATGCAGCCTGCATGAATGAGCAAAGTCAAATAGTACACTGATAAAATCAGTTTAGTTTTGATACCTCTTGCAAAGTCTCTTTTAAATTGTCTTACATACTGTGTACATCTTTTCAAGCTGTATATCAGAACTGCCACCTGCAGAGCAATCACACTCAAAGCACCTTTGGATATGCTGTGCTGTTCTATTTTAAACAAATGAGATCAACAGTATTTGTGGGTTGTGGATGTCCCTTTTTGGGTTATGGTTTTGCATAAGATGCAACCCCTTTTTCTCAAATTCCTGTAATTTTATTCCAACATTTTTTGTAAATCCAAGTTAGTATAAAAGACTGCCAAACTCTGAAAAAATAGTGATATGCCCAATATAGACCTTACTTTCAACTAACTAACTAGGACAAAAAGGTGACTTTAGATACACTTAATATGCCCATATATAATAAATTATACCTTTATAGGACTCCTTTCTCTTAATTGTAGGAAACAAAACCTATGATACTTAAAGACATAAGGAACATGTAGAGTTTTGCATGCTGTTTTTGACTTGAGTATTTTATGTCCAGATGTAGGTGCCTGATTCTGTCAAACTTTTTTTTTGTTGAACTGAATTGGTGAGTAATTTTCACTGAAATTTGGGGTTAAAAAAGCAAATTCTATATAATACTATATGCTTCAATTATGAAGTTTTATTTCTGATGTAATGGATTAAACAGGAAACTAAAACAATGGTTGGAATGAAGAAGAGTGACAGAATTAATTGTTAACTGGTGTCCTTAGCACTTTAAGGTAGAATTCAGTTTTCTTTCATAAAAACAAACTCTAGACTATGTTTCAAACCCAACTTGTATGCGACTTGTTTTTCTTACAAGTCCTTGAGGTTTTTTACCACATCTTTTCAATATATTCTGATAAGTGAGAGAATCAAATCACTCCCACACAGGAAGTAAATACCACTGAAGAATTTGGCTTGACTTACAGGGCTCAGTCATTCAGGTTCTTCTTACTTCAACAGCAAAGAGCCTGGGGTTCATTCTTTTGAAAATGTCTACTTTATAAAATTGCACTATCTTTCTCCCATTCATAAAATATTTCAGATTGTACTGACTTCTGACCCTGAGAAATGATCCTAAGTTTGGATACCTTGCTATGTAGTTTGCGTCAACAAGACTTCATATGGCCTTAAGTTTGGTGAACAAGATCTTCCAAAGCCTTTGAAATTTTGAGACACAAAAGAATCACATTCCAGGTATTTTGAAAAGTTAGTTCAGGTACTGGTCACACAATTTGGTGGCTCTAAGATCACTCTTTTTGCTTCCATTCTGACCAAGCTTTGAAAAATAATTTTTTATTTTATTTTCATGTCTTAAAAGGGATGAATTCCTACATCTGATTGATTCTCTGCTTCTGGAATTCTCTGTTATTTGATTACAGTATGTTTTGGGATTCACTCCTTTATTTAATAAATCTGGAGAAATTCTATGCCCTCATTATTAACAGATAACCACTCTTCCCCTTCTCAACATTTCAATTAATGGTAGATATATAACATTATCCATTTTATCATATCTCTTCTCTTGGGTAGTTGTATATGTTAAGAAATCTATGTAAATAAGCTGCAGAGGCATGCAACAAATAAAAGGTATCAAAGTCTTTAACTTTTACAGTTATCTACAACCCACTAATTTATCTCTCCTCAGTGATGTGATTACTCTTACGCTGATAATGACTGAGTGGTTGATTCACACAATTTTCATTAAAAAAAATCCATTCCAGAAAGCAGATTGTTGTAAATCAAATCCAAAGGTGACCAATTAAATATGTGACATAGGTACAATTTGAACATAGAAGTCTGACATAGTTCGTATCTCAGCAGAGACAGAGCTACAACAATTGAAGTTTTACACTTGCCTGGGTGTTATGGGCAGAACGGTTAAAAAGAAAAGCTATGAAAAAGGTACAACATCTAAATGAAAATTTCCAGTGAAAATAGATATTATTGTTCCTTATGCTCTTTAAATATACTTCTCAGTTGCAATATGCAAATCATATTTTGAACTTTTCAGATGAGGATTTTTCATCTTTTTTCATCACTGGGCATACAATCCAGTCAACAGTGCTGGTATATGAAAATATCAAATTCTGGAAATTTTTCTTCCTCCTCTATTTGTAAAAGAATCAATACAGGTGGGAGAGAGGTAGATTTCCACTTCTTGAACAATTTAAATGTCAATCAACTTAACTGGTGTGAACAATGATGTGTCTATTATTTACCTGAGTATTTAAATGTCTTACAGTAGCAGTGAATATTATCCAAGCTCTAATGTCAGATGTCAGGCCAAATATCCATGCTGCCTAGTTGAATTTTTACCTCCCTGATGAAATAGTTTGTAAAAGAAAAAAAACCCACCCACCTCTTCCCAACCAACCAACCCACACAAACCAAAAATCTCTATGAGAAATAACTTTCCAAAGGTGTAGCCAAATTTTTGGAACAAGAATCACTTAGCAGTACACTGATTGAATCATTTTGCTTTACAGTTGTTGTACCATAACCAATTAAAAGTTCTTTACTCTTAATATTTATGTTGAAACTTTTCTCACTAATATTTTCCTAGCCCTTGCCATTTATTAACTTAGTACTACTATTACTATTACTTAGTACTTACTACTGCTACTATTAACTTAGTACTACTAGTAGTTTTATTTCTTTTGTAGCATATAAAATGTGTTTCAGTGTTCTAAGTGTTGAAAAGAAATATCAGCAAAAATATGAAAGTATGAATCAAAGGTAAAAGTATGCACAACAAGAAAGAAAAGGCAATTGATTTACCATTAAGTACATCTTTTACTCCTGTGAATGTACAGCATATCATAAAAAAATAACACAGTAATGTCTGCTTCATCCACAAAAATAAACGCGTAATTGATTTTAAAACATTCCCTTCCACAATGTTTTCCCTGGACATTTTCACAGCACTAACTCAACAAACTTCTGTCCACTTCTTCCCTTCAAACAGTCTTAATGAAAAGTTTATGACAGATTTACCAACACCTAAGGCTTAAAACTAGATCTGTTTGTACTGATATTGTTCATTAAGTTTAAAAAAAAAAAAACAATCTGAGATTATTACAAAGCAAGTAAAATTACGGTTTTTGATTGTACTGTCTACACAAACAGCTATAGGTGTGCTATATTTGTATTTATTTCTAAAGTCAAATTAAGTAATTTCCTAAATACTGAGGTATACAATGTGGCTTTACACATATGTGTAAATCATATACAGTTGATTTAGCACATATTAGTTAATCTGAAGATATCTTTTATGCTTTTGTATCCTCCATATTTTATTTCCAGAGTTTGTTTCAAAAAGTCTGTATTAATTACTTTAAGTTTCACAAACACACAAAACATATATAGACCTTTCTATTTTTGCTGCATGTATTTTTTTGTTAACCCATTTGAAACAAATTTTTAAATTTTTAAACACAATACAATTATCCATGATGCCACTCTTCAGGAAGAAGGATGTGTGAATCTATTTGATGTTAAGATTTTCTTTCTGAATTTTAATAATAAAAATTTCATATTATTAGCTATTTCCATTTGTCCATTAGGATCAAGAACTTTTCATTCTGATTCACAATGCATTTTTTATCCTTTGAGACACTACTGCTACAGGTTCCTCCCTTGATTTTGCAGCTCATTAACAAACTCTGGAGGCTTAAGCATTTCATTTTCCATGGCATATTATATAGAGCCTATAGTCTTCATTTTGTTCTTCTTTCACGTTTGAAGTATTGACTCGATTGCCTTCTTTGCAAAATGTAACGACTGTTTACATCAAGCATTGATTTTTTGTAGTCTCAGAAACAGAATTCAATCCTACAACGAGCAAAGTGAGTGCGAATGATTCTGCTAACTTTAATTGGGTCTGAATGAGCTGCTGAAAAGTTGAGTTTTCGTGTAAACACTATTTACATAATCTAATCCTAAACATTTTTTATATGCTCTGGATTACATTCTGGAGCTAAATACTCTTTTATAATATATCATGGCTACATGTAATTAGGGCTGTTCTGAGTCATATTTACACCACAAACTAAAAATAGTTCTCAGGACAGTGTCAAACTTACACTCAGCTTTGAAGTGCTTCTACAAGTAACTGTCCAAACTGTGAATAATGCCATCACATATTGCCTTTCATCTCTCTGAGATCAAGGAGGATCACAAGAGCATAATAGAAACCAAACCAATTCCTCAAAGTGCACTATGGTTTGAAGAAGAGGATGCAAAAAGGCATTAACAATTCAGGCTGGAAAGAAAGGCCAGTGTTTGACATCTAACAACTCTGTTCTGGTCAGAGCAAATATCCATCTACATCAGTACTCTGCTTCCAGAAGAGTTCAGTAGCAGTTGCTTATGGAAAGAATGAAAAAAGCTGGACATGATGAGGATAATCCTTCCTTTAGTGCATTCTTTTAGACTTTGGAAACTGGTGGTTTAAGGACTTTCTGCTAAAATCTAGGGAATATTCCTCAGTCTAAAACGGTAATCTGATTTCTCATGACAAATATAACCCTCTAGTCAGCATGTCTGCCATGTTTGTCATCTCTATGTCAATTTAGAAGGAATGAAAATCTCAGATCCAACTCATAGAATGTAACTGCTGAAGCAGTGTAGATTGACTTCAAAAGGGCATCATGCTATATGCCACAGGAGCTGATGCTACCCCAGGTTTCCAAGTGTGGTGGACCTCATAATCACCACCTAAGAAAACAGTGAAACTATCTTTCAAAATCAGGGAAAACTAACTCTTTAGACCTCTTTCTGCTTTCATCTCCTCATTGACTCATTCACTGTTTTCAGGACAGCAATGGTTTAGTCAGAAAAAAAAATTGGTATTTATGTAGTGCATTTATTTATATGGTATTTTAAGATAAAAACAAGTAAATTTCCCAACAATATAGACAAGCAGAAGAAAGCTAGCATCCAAAACACATAGTGAACAAAGACTAATGACCAGTTCCTGATCATTACAACCTAGCAGGAAGAATGGCAAGGGAAAAAGAAAAAGGATCTTCTATAAGAAACGGTATTTCCACATTAGAATTTCATAGAAATACTGTGCGGAATCCTCTGCTTTGAAAAAAGATTCAAGTTCATTTACCGAACATGTCTTTCTGTACTTCCACTCCCCTCTGTGAAGAGGCCATTAGCATCATCCTTAGGAGGAATGACCCTCTTTCAACCAGATGCTACAAAGTATCTGCCCTCTCCACATTCAAATTTGTTTTCAAAAAGAATACTATGTAATTAGAGTAAACAATTAAATGAATTAGAATTAGTTTTTCCATTAGTCTTCTGTATAGAATACAAATTTGAATAAAGTTCTTCTGACTGGTGATGTCTTAATGTCTAGTTTTTAGTAAGTATATTTGAACAGTGCAGTTAAAGTCTTGTTCACTGAAAGACAAGAAAGGTAAAACCAAGGACAAATGAAAGGCAGAACCGTCAACATCATTCTATGACTATTTTAAACACTCAAAAATTCTTTTGGGGCAATACACTCCACATGAAGAACTAGTTTTCCTGATATTAAACATCCTGTAGGTTAAATACTTGCTTAGACTGGGAGAGGGAGTGGTGAGGCAGAAGGATCTTATGCAGAAGGTTAACCCTCTGGATACCCACAGCCAGATCACTGAACTGTCTTTCATCTGGCAGAAAGCTGTAACTTTTTCTCTTGGTTCCTGGCAAACATATTTCGCTCTGGAGGATATTTCATTTAAATATCATGCTACTCAAGGACAACATATTTCATTTCTTTTTAAACTAAATGTATTTGTTCCAAGGCCTGAGTACTTGCTGGGAATTTCTTCTCTTAAATCCTAAATAAGTTTTAAGAAATTGCTTAAGAAATCACAAATTTTTAGCTCTTATATCTGAAACAGAAGAACCAGATCACTTTTCTATGCTCTTTTGAGTATTGTTGATAGAATGTGATTGAAAACTTCCTTTGAAATTAAAGATCTGAATATATTTGTGTATTTAGCCTTTTCTTTCATCCAGTCCTTTGAGGAATCAGATTACTCTGTGGACTAGTTTTTCTGTGAAACTCAAGTTCATGTGTAAAGCTTGGTACTGGTAATGTTAGGAAGTTGAACATCAGTTAAGATCCAGACTTTATAAATAACTTTCAAAGCTAACAAAAATGTCAGACACGAACATCCTCAACTGAATCTTCTGTTAGCTGCAATATTATTCCACTTACCATACTACAAAAATTCAGTCTAAACTCTGCCATTTAAAATCTATATGTAAATGTATTTAACAATATTATAAAAAAAAAAAGTAAAATCTTTTGTATTAGCTTAGAGGATACACATTTTACAGAAAATATGTCTCTGAACTTCAAGCAGTAGGAAAAGTAGTCCTTTTGAGTTTGTCTTCCAGTATTTTTCACATATGTTATGTGCTCAAGATAAATAGGTTAGCACTCTAATAAGAGTTATTTTAACCTTTGGCAATGCTTCTTTTTCAACCCTGTCCTCATATAAGACAATATATATATATTAGAAAAGAAATCAGGGTACAGCTGCACTCTTGTGACTGCTAAAACCAAAGAGTTTCAAACCAAAAAAAGTAGTATCACATGAATTCCAGAGAAACATTGCAAAGATTAATTGACCTCAAGAAATTTTATAGACTTACAAAGACCGGTTAATTATTAGAATACATTCTTGTAGGAAAATGAGAGGACAAGGAGAGTTGTCCATTTCTAAGAAGGATATATTTACTGGAAAATCACATTCTGTTAACAAAGCATTAAAGAAAATTTTATTGTAGAATGTCTTCTCCAAATGTAATTTTCCCTAACTTTTTAATAAGCTTGGAAACCTAGCTGTTCTCTATAATTCTAATGCATATATATATATACACATGTATATATTTACATTTAATATATATACCAATGTGTTTGCTCACGACAAATGCAAATAAAACGAGAAGAATTTATTGTGGAAAAGGAAATGAACAATGAAAATTTCAAAGACCACAGAAGTTTTCTTTCAAATGAATGTCTAAATATGTAATTAACTCTCCAAAAGCATGAATCTTATTGTAGTTCATGTCAGTCTTTCACGATCTATGTGACCTAAACTTTTCTAAAAATGCATTTTTGTCTTATGCCTGACAGCATTCAAAGGAAGCTCTGTGTCCTTTCTTTGAATATAGGAATAAAAATACAGATGGGTAAAGGATAACTTCAACTTCAGAGGTTAGACATGATTCCAGTAAGTATCAAAAATGTATGCTTAAAAAATCTTTTGAGATATAAACCCCCACCCATCTCAACAAACATCAAGCTTGTGGAATCTTCAAGCCACCCCACAAAATGGGTCTAAGACTCCAGATATAGTTTTTCTCCATTAAAATTACAAGAATCTTCAGGACTTCCCCCCTCTCTGGCACATGACAGATTTTTGCTGCTATGTCTCTATAAACTTTTTCCTGAGTTCTTCTACTTCCATGAAAACAAGGAAACAAAACTTTCAAGGGGAAATGAGTTAAAAACTTAAAAAAACAAAGCCAAGGAACCCCTCAACCCTACCCCTTAAATTCTGTGCATTCAAGGAATTTTAAAGGAACATACCCCAAAATGTTCTATCCAGCTTAGATAATGAATACTAAAACACAATAGAAAAGAAAGCTGTGCTTCAGCTTGCAGTTTTTTCTAAAGAAGGCAAGTAATGAAGAAGCACAGGGTAATAAAAAATAGACTAGTCATAAGTTTATAGTCATTTAAC
This sequence comes from Hippolais icterina, assembly GCA_013400075.1. Taxonomy (NCBI): domain Eukaryota; kingdom Metazoa; phylum Chordata; class Aves; order Passeriformes; family Sylviidae; genus Hippolais; species Hippolais icterina. Next base: position 64,737 of record VWYN01002360.1, on the reverse strand, counting down.
CTTTAACATGTTTCAAAGTTCAGGTCACATGGAAGATTAGATTCAAGACAACTTTTCTTTTTTTCTTAAAAGTCCCTATTTCAGAAATAAGAAAAAGAAAAAAAAGAATTGGAAGCTAAAGAGCAAAGAAGGGTTAAGTTATAAACACTGATTTTTTTGGAATTTATGTTAACAAACCTCTAATTGCACTACAAAATTCTTAATTCTAAAGAGGTACATCTAAATCATCTCTCAGCTTCACTTACACTGTCCTCCTTAGATATCTCTAGCACTGTCTCTTCTATTTGAATTTAATTATCCACAAATGAATCTGCAAATTTAAATTTGTTCATTCATATCTGCATTCCTAACATCTTAAATCTTTTGGGACATGTAATGATACTCTCCAGAAAGAAGCTAATTTTTTTTAATGTTTTCCTGGTTTATGAAATAATCAATAGCGACTCCTATATACATATTAAAAAAAAAAAAGTTTTAAAGTATTTTTTGTGCCAAAGAAGCCACCAGAGTGAGTAGTAAGACAGTATTTAGCATCTAGGATTCCTTAGCTCACTCAATTCTAGGACAAACTACACATAAATACTTTTTAGCTAAATTAAGTCTCTATTATAGCATATGAGGTGTTTGGGGTTTTTTATCATTCTTTGTTTACACGGTTAGAAACTAAAGCATTGCATAAAAAGTCCATAATGGCTGCACATCATTTTCTGTGGGTCTGCTTCTAGACAGTCAGACCCTGACCAACAGTATTGCCCATATATTGGACTTTGCAGTCACTCTTGCTGAACTTTATGAGGCTCTGGTCAGTCTGTCTATCTAGCCTGTGCAAGCTGCTCTAAAGAACACCCTGATCCTCCAGCATGCCAACCACTGCCCTCAATACAGTGTCACCTGCACACTTGAGATTGCATTCTGTTCCATCATACAGGTAGCTAATTAAATTTTTTACTATTTTGGTTCCCCTACCATTCCTGATGGGCTCCATTAATAACTGTCCACCAGTAATTATGACTGTGTAATTTTGCACCACAAAATGCCACTATTTGAGCCTGGTGGCACAGTCAATTTGCTAATGACCTTATTGTCTACTTTTCCAGCCCATATCTGAATAAATTTTGGGAATAAAACTCTGGGAGCCAGTCAACAGCCTTGATAAAATAAAGGCATGTAATATTCACTGCACTCCCCTTATTCATAGCGCCAGTCACCTTGTGACAGAAAAAAATTAAGGTGATGAGTCCTTGGTAAACCCATGCTAGATTGCCACAAACACCTTCTTTCATGGGTTTAGAAATGGCTTCTGAATGTATTTACTCCAAGCACTCCCAGAAAGTGAGATAATATTGATGGCTTCTAGTTCCCTGTATCTTCTTCAATTTTCTGAAGATGGGTGCAATGTCTGCCCTTTTCCAGTCATGAGTAACCTCCCTAGTTGCTGTGATCTTTCAAAGATTGTAGAGAGTAATCTCAAAATGATATCAAGCAGCTTGTTCAACCCCCTTGGATTTGCATCTGTTCAGCGGAGTTAAGCTGTGCTGCAATTGGATAACATCTGCTTTCTCCTAAAACCTTCTAAAAAGATTTCAAGTTCCAGGCAATGAGACATGCAGAGAATTATGTGTAGAGGAAAAAAACCAAAAGCTGATATCTCATGTTCCTCTTTGGTTCCTCCATAAGAACTGCAATTTAATTCAATAACTATATTTACTAAATCAATGGCTTATTCTCATAGAGCACAGACAAATCAAATAGGTTAGGTTCTGAAATTTGTAAAATAGGGACTACTAAAAAATCTTTTTAAATGGAAATCAATGTATGTGGACATGCTAAATATTAGACATTTAACTAGATATTTTAAATATAATCTATATATATACACCAAAACATCAGTTTCAACATTACACAAAAATTAAAGAACTTAGGGAAGATATATTCAATCCTTAGCTCAGCTTTCAGGAGACTCCAGATGAAGATGTACTCACTGAGAAGAACTTATGACTGTATTATTGTTTCCATTTAAAATGATGCTTTTGGCTTAGAACAATTTTCCTTTGAGGCTACAGTAGTGAGTTGAAACTTCAAAGAATGAAAGACTTTTTCACTTACAGACATTTTTCCATTGCTTGTCTTGCTTATTCAGTTTTTGTACTTGACTTTGTCTTTAGAGATATAAGACTAGGAATTACAATTATATATATTGCTATGCTTTGGTACGTTATAGAAACTAAATGTAATTTAGAAAAATACTACACAATTTGCTACATATAGGTTCCAACTTACACCTGTAGTGCTATGCATCACTAGTAGGCTTTCACTGGGGAAGCATTTCTTTGAATCTGGCTACTTAACCAAGAACTGGATAGAGACAAGTGATGAAGATAGATTTTATTTAAAAATTAACAGCATTTCAGGTGGTAGGAAGAACTGAGATCTCATGGCGGAAGGACAGAAAGCAACCAGAGCATATCCTACAAGAGCTGTGAAGCCAGAGTGTTAGTAACAGTTTTAGTAGCTGTGGTTGTGTTTATTTTTGTAGGTACTGACTGCAACAACCTACTTCTAAGCCCAGAATATCTGAGACAACTAGAAAATGAGATAAGCAGCACTGCTGAAAAAGGTAGAAGTTTTATGCATCTGCAGATGCCATTGACTATGAATGGCACGCAAGCCACTACCACAGCAGCTGAATCAACAGGAATTCATCAAGAGATTATTGATAAACACTCATGAAAAAAAAGATTGAGATCCAATATATTGCCTAGAAGAGTTTTTTCCTCCTTTTTAAAAGAAGAGTATGGATCTAATGAAATTTTCAACACACTTTTTGGCTTTTTTACAACACTAACTTTACATGAAATTTGATGAAAAAATGATCATGTTCTTTGCAGCATAAAATACAGAAAAGCTGAATGCTGATCTGACATTTACAAGCTATTACAGGAGCTAGACTTATATAAGTGTCAAGATACAAGAAATGTTATGGGGACCTTCTAATCCATGGGCTACATCTATTTCCTGGCACTAGCCAGAAAACAGTAATCTCTGTCACAAGCTCACAATCATAAGCTCTCAGTCTGAGACAAACCACAGTATGAAGCATTATCAGAAAACAAAACACATCATATAGGTCTAGTTTGGATATGTGATAAGAAAATTAAGGATGGGAGACATGAGGAAATTCTTTTTCTAATTACTGTTTACTTTTTAAGAGTTAGCACACATGAGCTAGTTCTTATTCTTCCCACCCCTCAGAAAAAGGAAAATGAAAAGAAAAGGAAAATGGCTACCTACCTGTTGTGAAAGGCAAGCAAAAAATTAGGAACGGCTATGTGTCTAAGTGTGGATATGCAAAAAAAACCACCAAAAAACCCGACAAACTTTGGAACAATAATTTCAAAAGCAGTCAAAAAGATTGGAATTTAAAAAATCTACATAATCAAGCTCAGAAAAAAAACAACACCGTCTCAGGGCAACAGTGTTATCTCCTTTGATGAACAAAGCAGTGATGGATTTCTTTTTAACTTGGTTGCAACTTATAAAGTGACTTTCTTTTTGAAAAAACTTTACTAAAGTGATTTAAATTAAAAATGAAGTTTTTTAAATAGAGTATTTACTTGGCGTGCCATATAATCATCAATAGTGATATTTTTCTTGATGAGAATAAGATGCTTCCATATGCTTATTCAGTGTAGGAAAACAGTAATTTATTCAGTGGTCATTACTCAGGGTAAAGAATTGTATTAAAACTCATCATATTTGATTTATTCAGCTTTCTGACACCTTGGCAAGTTTAGACATATTGCATTTGGCTCGTCTCATATTTACATCAAGAAAACAGCAATACTGATATTTAGATGGTACAGAATTAAGAGCTGTGTCAAGCAAATGTACTGTCAGATTTCATCCACCAGAGATACAGTGAGCTCTGCCTTGTAGATCGTGTGCTACATGGATGGACTGCTGAGGAAAAGTTGCCTGAAGATCCACCTTCTGGAGCATGTAGGCTGGAATTCTCCAAAGTCCACATGAAAGACGTGAAGATATCAATAAATACCAGGCTCAAACTTTGTGAAACATCTGTTGGCCAGATCTTTCACGTCGTCTGGGATAGCCTGACATCGCACAATCAAACAGACACAAAATACTATTGCCACCAATTGCCTCTGAATGGCTTTGGCAATATATGGGAGGAGATATGTATACAAGAAGGTATCAGCAATGGTTCAGGTGAAATGACTAGTATTTACGCTATTCCTAGAAAGATAAAGGCCAATCACATGCAATCCATTTTTCATGTGATATGGCATTTAACTTGTACTAAAAACATACTGCTGTTCAATGGGCATAAATTAAGACCTTTGTCAAAGACTAGGGTTTCCCCCATGCTGTATCACAGTCTTACCTTCCACAGAACATTGGGTACACTGAGTTTATAATGAAGATGTTAAACATTTTTTTGTGAAGACTGATGCCTAATGACTTACTGTACTGATTGCATTTATTTACAAATGGTTTAGATAGGTGTTTGGACAGTACTGATTTTGTGGAATGTTAGATAATAGCAAATAAAATCATAATGACTGAAACCTACGTAACAGTTTAAGAAAAATCTAAACCACCACAACACAAAACAGTGAACTATTCAAAAAGCTTTTAGACAAGATTTAAGGCACTTTTATCAGTTTCCAATACAGAAAGGTTTTTCCTGCCCTTCTCTCTCATTTCACTCACCCTATACACTGAAATCTGCAGTACAGAATTGTATCCAAATATTTTTCCTTCAAACTCTAGCATATGGGATCTCTTAGCCCAGCAATATGTACTCCTCCCTACACACTTGTTTGAGACACAACAGATAGCCACTGATACCATATGTCGTTATTTGGCTCTGCTCCAGCAATTTGCTATAAAACACTGAGACCAGAAGGAAGGAATAGGAAGTATAGACAGTTCCAAGTTTCTGCTGCTTGTTTCTCCAGAAGTAGGAAGTCCACATGATTTGGTATTACCCAGCTGCAGAGAATGAAACAGCCACACACATGGAAACAGATAACCTAGTACTGAGTAGCTAGTCTAGGCTAGACAGAGCAGAGCGTATGCCCAGTATAGTTATGCCACACATTTCTCAAAATCAACTCTTCAGCACAGACAACATATACACTGGGAAAAAAAAAAAATATTGCAGAGTACCATTCTAGTTAGTCATCAGTGTTGAGCATTGAAATATTCACTCACTAACTAAAAAAAATATCCTTCACAGACATATACACTGTAAATTTATCATATACACTGCCCTGTAGAAAACAGATGTTGTTATATTTTTCATCACAAGAAGCTGAGGGCTTGAGTAACTTCTTTGACATCAGTCCACAGTTCAACCTTTGAGCCTGTTGTGCAAATTAAAATGTCAGCTTGTGGTTCACCTATGTCACCACCTGAACCTAAACACTTCCTGAGAATTTCTCCCTAAATCCATGTTTTATTTCATTCCTGATAAAATCAGTAATAATTTTGGGGAAAAAAAAAGAAAAATATGTAGCAACATCAGAGGGTGATACAGCACAAATCTCTCTGAAATCAGCTGGGCTTCTTTATCCTGCCTTCTCCATCCCTTTTCTCCCTGACCTCAGGAACACCTGCCTGAACAGAATTGTCTTGTTGACAGAAAGATGGAACAAAATTACCTGTGTAGTTTTCAGTTAAGCAATTTAAAACCACAAAACCAAACATGACAGGGTTATTTGGGCCAGACAGATAGAAACAAGAATGGCTCAACTGAATTACTGTGTTTAAAAATGTGGCCTACTGGCTGATTAGCTCAAAACAGGATATTTTCCTTCTCTAATATATGAACAGATACTTCCTTCCTGTATGAAGAAAGAAAACCTTCAACATTCTGCTTTTTATTATTTTAGAAAGAAACCAGGGATCAGAGAATACCAACTAATGAAACTGTTTTGTATATGTATTTCAAATTAAAATTAAAAAATCCTAGAATTTAAGCCAGATCTCCATGTTTACACACATAAATTTCCTGTCTACCAAATGATTCTTGGAACTTCTGCATTAAACCTTTTGCATGCTCTTAAATAAAGCAGTAATTCTGAAAATGTACCTTAAAATAGCTGCTAAAAAGGAGAAGAAAAACTTTTAATTACCCTAAGTCATCAACTCATTGATAACAATTTCATAGAAAGCCCAGCTATTTGCTTTGGGGAGGAGTTGGCAAAAGAAGCCTACAAACAGATGACCAAAGACTGTAAACTGCACTGCACCAATCAACAGCATACTTGATTTCATAACTCCATGATCCATACAAACATCTAATTATAAATGGGACCTAGTCCTGCCAGTAGCAGGACTATTGCATCAATCTCCTTTGCAGCATTACAGTGGAATATTGATAAATGGCTCTTGCAAAGACACAGCAGCTGAATAAGCACATTCAGAGACAAGGGTTCATGAAAAAAAATCTTAGTTATATCCTCTTAGGTCTCAAAAGGCCACACTGCTGTTAGTTTTCTTTGCTTTACCTCAAAGCACTAAAAAACAGAAAAAGAAAAAGGCAGCCAATGAATGTGAACAATTAAAGAAAGCAGTTCTCGAGACAAGTAAATAGGTGACTCATCAACAGCTGCCTTAGTATTTAATATGCATACTGTTTAGAACTTCCCATATAGATTGTCTTTTGAGGCTATAAAGAAAAAAATTCTTTAAAGATTCTTTTTCTTGTTTACTGAATGGCAATATTGATCCCATAGACACTTTTTATTTTCTACCTAAGTATCACCAAATTTAGTTTTGAATGTCATGTTATTCCTCAAATTCCTCTGGAGCCCACTTTTATTTCTCTAGAATGGAAACTTCTCATCCAATTTCAATCCTTTTGAAACTGAAAGAACATTTCTAACTCTATATAATTTGAAAAAAAAAATAGTAATAATTTCTGGTTATTGGGCATAACAGAGCTACTAAATGTGGGGTTTGGGCTCTTTTTTTCTAATTTAACCATACTTCTCTTCATAATTTACTACAATATTTAAACCTCTTATCTTTCTAGCACACTACACATAAGATAATAAGCCTGCTTCACTTTTTGCTTTGGGGATACGTTCTCTTTACTGGAATATAGCTGACATTCAGTGTTGCAGTATTTTCTAAACTGATCTCATTTTATCATGAAAGTGAACAAAACACACATTAAAATATTACTGAAATTATAATTTGTAACTAATATACTAAAAAGATAAACATTTTGGAACAGAAGGAATTCATTCCTTACTCTCATTTGATTGCCTTTTACCTGTAAAAATATACGGCGTTCTACAGTGGGTGTGACATTAACAGCACAGTAAGTACCTGAACATCTCAAAGAGCAGGAAGCAGTTAATCCAAGACAAATACACTTAAATCAGCTACAAATAAGAAATGCTTCTTTTTTTTCTGGACATCCACTATGTTAATTCTACCCTTGGTAGTGCTTTCCATTTTTAAATTTCCAATACCTACATGATTGTTTAAGAAAAATAGTGAAGACTTTATGCTAATTACTGTGCTTACTTCAGAAAATGTGAAAGCATCCACATTTATTTCTTCATATTCATCTTCCACTTCATCACTTTTAACATCCGCAAGAGCACTGGCCAGTTTCTTTCGCAAAACAAAACCCTTCCAAAATGCCTAAACAAAAAAATTTAAAGCATGTTATACATAGCCATAGATCAAACCCAAATCCAGATTCTCTATGTTATCCCATTAGGAAGATAAAACATCTTGGGCCTTTGTTTAACAGCTCAATGAACTGTTTTTTGAACTTTATGTGACATTTAAAACTACAAGATAAATTAAATGCCAGCATATGTCTAAAGCTCAGAGTACTCAAGAGGCTCTCCACAAGTAAGCAGAAAGGAATCCTGCAACTCCCTCAACTACAAACCTGGGTCAACTAATTAATTATTTGACAATTCCTTCAGGGACTATTATAAACTGAAAAGAAAGGCTACATAAGGAAAACCTGAGTGCCAACTTTCAAATTACTGAGAATAAAAATACAGATGTTCTAAATGTCTTATGGTTTACAAGTAGCAATTCTTGGAGACATCTCATGTAATTGACCTAGGTCAGTTACTCTTTCTTAACTAGGATCTTTATTTTAAAAAAATATTACCAGTAAGCATAATCATCTTTAAGAAAAAGGAGCACATTAGGAATTAAAGTGCTAGAAAACTAGGAAGGGTGTTATGAACACATGCCAAGCATAGAATCACGTACAGCAAAAACACTTCAGAGATCAAAATGAGATAGACGGAATTAAGAAAATTGCATACAAAACAGCAAATCTCCCACACATCAGTATTTGACATCATTAGAATTCAAGATACCCGAAGTGTTTAAAACACCATGCAAAATATTCTCACTGTCATAAAAGAAACGGTGTTGTACACCTTTACTGGCTCTGCAATGAAGGCATTAAAACAGGAAGGCTAAATCTCATATTCTGGCTTAATGTTTAGATTATTTATTTTTAGAAAAAGTTTGTCCAACTACATAAATTATTGAAAATGTTACTATTTTACACAGGTACTTCCTGATTATTATAAAATGATTAAATGTTTTAGAGCTGCTTTCTTATAATTTCATTGTTGCTATTTTTCTACAGACCTTCATAAGCATCCAGATAAAATATCCTGATATTACTGAGTGATCAAATGATGAATATATTTCATTCAACAAAGACAATTTGTTTTCACAGATTCAAAGGAGAAAAGCAATCCTAATGACATATGCAGAAGGCCAAACTGTGAGGCAGCTGCTAACAGAGATCTATGAAAGCACCAGGTCAGTGCTCAGTCATGATCAAAAAGAAAAATTACATGTAGTAGTTTTTAAGAAACAAAATAAAAATTTTCTTACTGTATAAATTCATTCTATATCTGCCTATGGAATTCAGTTCTTGTTGCTCCTTTAAAAAAGATTATAACAGATTGTGACAAAGGTTCAGTGAGGAACAAAAAGATAAAGAAAATTACAGCGAAATGTGAAAAGAGACTCCACAGACTAAAATTTTATTTAAAAGAAGTGGATGTATGAGAGATCTAAATATCTGTAATATGTACAGAAGATAAATAATAAATTACTTTTATTTTCATACTCACTTTGGGAATTACCATGTTTGAAACAAATGAAAGGAAGCACATAATCACTATACAGATTTGTTAATTGCACCACTTTAATATATAGTAGAGGTCAAATAAATACGTTCAAAAACAGATTAAATAAGTTTATGGAAATCAATTGTTAATATTCTAGCTACATTATACTCCAATAACAAATTTTTGCTTCTAAATCACTTTGTCACTTTAGAAATTTGTAAATAAGACTTACTCTATGGAATGTTTTCAAGCTGACTTGAAATATGAAACCGACAGAGGTGACTTGCTTCAAAATGTAGAAAATGAACCTTGCCAACTTGGCAGGCAAATACTGGTTACCAAACCAAACAGAATCAAGGTATGGACTTCAACTCTTGCCCATAGTAATCCATTCTATTTAACTGTTACTAGTTCAGTATTTACCACAGGACAGCCTAGGTCACAGTCTGTTCCCAAGGACAATACAGTAAAGCAATCCTGGGCTTTGGAGATGGGAAGAGAAAGAAAGAAATGGATACATAGAGTAGAAGAGACAGGAAGATTATTTAGTCACATAGATATCAGACACAACAACATTACTTACACAGTATCCATCAGTTTCATAGCATAGACAGGCCCCAGTAAGAACACAGGCACAGTATCTCTTAAGCATAACATTAGAATTAAATCAAGTAAAAACAGTTCAGGGAAATGTTTTCCATTTCTTCACTTGGTGAAGAAATGGAAAACATTTTTATATTCCAATAAAGCTTTTTGTAAAGTATCTGTTTTAGAAACACCAAGCTTATGCTGACTAAATAGAACAAAAATGTTTAATTATGAAACTTAATAAGATAATAAGCAAAAAAGAGATAGAAGATGATGATTACACAAAATGAGAAAGATATTTTTTGTTATTAAATTTACAAAATAAGAAAGTACCATAAACTAACCTGGATTACTGCGGCAGCTTCATGTTTCTGTCTCAAAGCTTCTACAAACTGATGATTCTCTGTTTTATTGCAGTCATTTTTCCTCTGAGCACGGTACTTCCGCCAAAATGACTGGATCAAGGATGCTGCCATATGTAGGCTCATAGAGAAATAAATATATTTATGACTCACATAGCCTCACCAATACAATTAGATTGTCATATCCACCAAACTTCAACCATAAAACATAACCCTGTGCTTTGAGACAAATGAAAAGTTGTGCCACTAAACAAGAAATTACAATCCAGATGTGGCATATAAATTCAAAAATACTGGAGGATATTCAGATCACATAACTTCTGAATCCAATTATCTAAGGACTAATCTCCACTGGGCTCTATTCTGTGAATAATCACAGTAGAGAGGAAGAGTCCTCGAAGGATTAGGAGCAGGAGCGGTATGACAATGACTGAATAAACTATTGGAGGGGTCTACTTATTTCCACTGACAATATGAAAAAAAAATCCAAACAAATAACCTCCAACACAAACAAAAAAACTTAACAAAAAACTCCCCAAAACAAACACCAAGCACTACAGAGGGATAAATACTGAAAAGTGCATGAGAGAGGTAATTTCAATGGAGCAGAGAGGAAAAACACAAAGGGAAATTTCGTCTTTTGCCTGCTTTTACCCTTTAAGACTTCTGACCTCTGGTTATATATGTACATTTTTTAATTTGCTCATTTTTTAATAAGCACTAAATACAGACTAGTTAGATCTGTTCAGTGATCAGATTTCTAAATATATGTTCAAATAATTCATACAGATGGACCAAAAGTATAACATCAGCTCTGCATTATGACTTTACTACCTTGGAATTCTTTTCTCCACAAAATACTCATTTCAGTTGGATAGTGTATTAAATAAAAGTCATCTAAATTTCCAATCTCTACATAATTCCTTTCCTTGTGTAGTAAATCTATTTGAATAGAGGACTACTAGTCAGCCAAAAAAAAAAAAAAAAAAAAAAAAACACTCAAGAGGTAAAGACAAAAAAAAAAAATCACACTTCAGAGGTCAAGACAAATACAAAAAATGGTTTGCATTCTGTTTTGAAGAGAGCTCTCCAAAAACACACTCAGAGAATTCATTCAAAACATTAATGAAAACCTAAGTTAACTATTTCAAAAATTTTTTTTGAAGTATTCATCTCACGCAATAGACTAATGTATTCTTGCCTTCAGCTTGCTGAGAGGTGATCATAAATTGCATGTTTTTTCTTAATCATAAGTTTTATTACAAATTATTAGTGCCTTAAGTACCTACTAAGCAGTTTCCTATTTACCATAAGCCTAAACAGCTCAAAGAAGCACACCAGCCATGCTTGCTTTTCATACTGTTCTCAAACATCTGTTTTTGAAACTGAATTCTTATGAAGTTTTAACTCAGTTCTTGAGGATTTATTGTAAAAAAATCAGCTTCTGTTGCCCTTGTCTGTACATCCAGAACCATACAAATCAGCAGCAAACACATTCTAAAGAGGTAATAAACCAGTCTGTTTCATGCAGGAGAAAATCTGGGGACATAAGTTGAACTGGTTTCTCAACCCTGCCTTTACTTTTAAGAAGCAGGTTAAGGCATGTTGGAGGAGTACCAAAAGCAGGGCAGGCCATTAGCTCTTCAGTCATCACAACAGCAGAAGTCTGGCCTAAATCAAGGGATTAGGATGGTAGATTTAAGCAATGTTTCCTCTTGCCTTCTAAATGGTACTGACTGTAAAGTTTAAACAGATGAATCTTGAATGTCTAATGAATAATTCTGGCAAAAAAAACTTTGCACTAGTTTCTAGTTAATCTCCTCCAAAGTTTTTGCAAAACATTTGGTATTTGCGATCCTAATCCTGCATGTGTCATTGAACTGGTGTCAACTTTGAAGTACATAAATATCTATATCCTAATATACCAACTGGGAAAATACTACAAAGGATTCTTAATTTTTAATATGGAAGGCTAGTGTGTAACACTTGAACATACCTCTTTATTGTCTAATAAGCTTAAAAATTTTATCTTAAAAGTTCTGTGCCTCTGTTTTAAGCAAAAGATCCTCAATCCTATTGTCTATCTGTGTAATTGAGTTGAAAGCAACCTGACATTCATCTTACCTTTCTGTATCATTCCCAAAGTGCTGGAGACTTCTTCCCATATCACTTTCTACTATCACTGACGGTTGCAATGCGAGTTGGTCTGACATATTATTGTTGCCTTTGCTCTCCCCACTAGAATTAACACAAGATTCAGTGCTCTTCTGCTTCATTCTCTGATCTCCTCTATTCTCCTTCTGGTGCACAGGTATGGAGGAGTTAATGAATGTGCCCTGAATATCACCAGTAGTAATCCATCTTTTGGGAGGATCCAACAAGACCTGTTTATTTTCTGTCACACCCATGATAAAGAGGTTATTTTCCTGTAGGCAGCCAGTGAATGTTTGCTCTAAATGATTTTGAAGTACTTCTAGTCCATGTCTGTCAGTAATGTTTAGTTCACCATACTCATGTAGATATCGATGTTTAATACTAAGTTTCATCAACTGATTAAAATACCAGCATTGTCCCAGTGCAGAATCAATAGAAGAGGCAACTCTGAGAAAAAAAAAAATACACGTCTGTTAAAATGCTTTTAAAAAACCCATCCTCTATTATTTTCTAAAATAGCTTGTATTTTCAAATATTCTCACGTTTCCATATTCTTACAACAAATAGCAATTACTCTGATTGGAAATCCAGTTTCAGTAATTATAAATCCTAATAGCTTTTGTCTTTTTTTGGACATATTTAAAATATAATCACATTTCTTATTTACTCTGAGTTTTTCTAAAAGAGAAAGTTTTCAGTCTTTTTAAAACTGCCATTACAGCACGCATTTCAATATTAACTTTCTGTGTGGTTAGTGGCATAGGAAGCCCAAATTTTCAGAGGGCTTGAGGGAATTTTGCCTTTATAATCAAATCTTACCTGGCAACTATGAAAGAGCATATAAAAATAACAGTAGTTTTAACATTTAGATAAGAACTACAGCAATAAAACCCAAACTTAGATTCAAACAAACAAACTATAATATCTAAAGAAAATTCAAGAATACATAAACTTTCAAGTACAGATCCTTTTGTCAGTATAAGGGAAACTGTTAGACTGAAGCAACAGTAATATATGAAGTCTGGCTCTCATTAGTTCCTTATGTTACACTGTCTAAATGATGAGGATAGGTAAGAGTAAATATGAAGTAATTGTTACATATTCAGATGGCTGTCTGTACTTTGGATGGTGTTTGTTCACTTTGTTTGGTAGCATGTACTTGAGGAATCATGAAAACATTTTCCTTTATTAGTATAAATAGATGCAGAGATCTGTAATCTGGTGCTGATTGCAGAGGAGTACAAAGTCAATTCTAGGTCAGCAATCCAAAAGAAAAAAGTAGAAATAAGATCAATTTTCTTGTTGGTCTGGAAAAAATAGTTTCTAAAATTATAGTCATAATAACAAATTTCCTTACTGTTCAGCATTCTGAAAAGGTGAAATTTTTATAAGGTTTTATTAGGGACTCTTTACCACTATAATTATATCCTCAGTGAAGTTCAACTAAGAACATTTTAGATTTTTAAGAACATAATCAGTCAGACCCTATAAGAGCAAAAAGGATTCTAACTCTTCCTCTGCTAGTGCAACTTCAGTGCTATTGGACAAGTCTGAAGGGGTAAATTGATCCACGCAACTTAAGCACCTAACTCACTGTGCAACAGCAGTATATTTGATTGCTCACAACAAAACATTACTCCTATTCCTGCTAATTCCACACATACAGTAAGTCCTAAAAATATTTAAATCAATCTATATATTTGTTTAAGGATCTAACATACTACATAGTAAGAATAACAATTTCTTTAACAGAAAATACTTAAAGTATTAGTTAAATTCTTTAGTTAAATATATTGAATTAGTTCAAGTATTTAAAAAATATGTCTGGTACAAAATCTGCCAATTTTCAAATTTTGTCTTGTTCAAAAGAAGACAAAAAAAATAAAAGGAAAAAATCCATTCCCACCTGGTTTTTTTTTCTTTGTTTTATTTTGTTGGTTTATTTGTTTATGAAAGTTAAAATATTGCAGAAAACCCCAGAATGTTTTATATATTGAGCAAAAAAAATTTCCTATTAAAACCATATCCTGAGTATCCTTGCTCATTGTCAAAAAAAAAAAACCAGAAAGAAAGAAAAACAAACCACCATAACAATAAATCCTCTCCTTTGACAGGTGCAGGGGTATCTCAAGCAGCTGTTTCATCCTTCCAGTGGCTATGAAAATGTCAAGCAGAAATGGAAGGGGAGATTAAGGAAGTGAAATTTCAGGAAGGGAATAATTTTGTGGGCATGAGGTACTGTGTATGAGGCTTTTTTTATAGAGGCTGATCTTTGGGCAGTTTTTCCAAGCAGTGGCTGCAAAATACCATCTTGTCACTGTGGGCATGCATCCTCTCCCATACCTTCCCCAGCAATCCACAATTATACTTTGATTTTGCAGGATTTTTAGGCCGCCTTCTGTATAAGTAACTTTTCAGTTTAGGCAGTCATATTAGTTTAAGTGTAAAGAAACTACAAAGAAAGCTGAAGTGATATCTCCGAGACTTATATGCACTGCATATAAGTGGTGTGTTTGAGGTTCTCCAACGAAGGTAAAGCTCCAGTGCACAGACACCAAAGGTGACGACGGGGCCTGAGTACTAACTTGGTGGCAGTCAGCTTGGTGGTTCCCTTCAGTGAACAGAAATATCAGGCAGCCTATTGACACACTGCTGCTTTCTCAGTGTCTCAATAGCACTGCACTCTTGATACCAGAGATGTGTTCCTGAAGACTGCTTATTCAAACCACAGAAAGGAAGCTGCTATAATGGAAAATATGTAGGACTGGTTTACTTCTTCAAAAAAGAAGTAAAAAAGAAAATATACAAAGAAAGAGAGAAGACAAAGTAAGAAATATGACAATATTAAGACTTTTGATATCACAATATTTCATTTTCAATTAGTGTAAATTTATTGTTTGCCTTTCAGACCTTCTCCAGTGTTATTGGTCACTCTTAAACTGGAATTGCTTTTGGTTAAGATCTGACTAAGGTTTTCAGCATATATTGGCATCGAGACAAAACAAGAAATGGAATTATGATGGAGGAGGTATGACTGACACCAAAGAAGGCTTTGAGCATCAGTACCTTGCTATCTAGAAGTCTCTCATACCTTTTCTATGAAGCCTCCCAAGGGCAGCTCCACGTAGCTCTGGCTCTTTTTCTCCTTCTCTCCTCCTTCTGCAGTTCCAGCTCACTCCTTTCTGTCCCTCACACGACCGCCTGTCCCTTCCTCCTCATAGCACAGCCAGCAGACTCCAACTGACCCTCTACCAGCTAACTCACTCTTTTATCACACCCATAGCTGTGAGGGCAAGGCTGTTCCTACTCTGCTGGTAATTAACACAGCTGCAATGTATCAGGGGCAAGATTGCCTTCAGCACCATCTCTGTCTTCCCACAGAATTTTCCTATGGAAGCACCAGTATCCATAGTATCTGGGTGCTTAATATGCAATGAAATATAGATAAATACGGTGGCCTTGCAACAGCAAAATTTTTATGGCTTTCAGCTTTGACCAGCATTCCTTCATGTTCAGTCACTGCCAGGCTACCCATGGCTTTATTTTGATCATAACAAGTTAAAGTGATTTAAGCCATATGCAAATTTTAGCAGAACCATAAAGTATAACTACTGCTTTTGCAGTGGGAGAAAGAGGTAATAAGCCAGAAGAGCAAGGGATGAGTCTTGCAGTACAGTACAAATGTGCTAAACTAGTGGCCCTGATATTATAAGAGAATAACAAGATATTATTTTCATTAAAAAAAAAAAAAAAAAGTACTAAGAGCAAAAACCTACCTGTTGCTGTTTTTTGTTTGTTTGTTTTTGTGTTTTGGGGTTTTTTTTGTTGGTTTTTATTTTTTACCGGATACCTCTCTATTTGTGCTAGCATTTTCCAGTGACTTTGAGGAAAGATAAGGCATTAGAATCAGATTTTAATCTATTCGGAAATTTAAGTCAAGATCTATTAAGGACTGTTACAACTTCAGTCCTCGCATCAGTGCACAAAGAGTACCCATCACTGTCCTAGTTAATTTAGACCAAAACCTGCTCAATCCCCACACAGTGCTTGGCAATGGAGGAGTAGAGGTGGGGAGGAAGAAACCCCACTGGCAGCACCTAGAAAGCATAAGGATCCACGTGACTTAACAGATATAGAAAAGGACAAATTATTCATGCTTAAAGGCCTTCCAGTGGAATTTAAATCAGCAAAAATGTTGCTCATTAAGAAATTTAAAGTGGTGGCAGAGGCTTGCTTGTACAGCTAACACATTTTGTATAGAATTTTCTACTGCAATCACACCTGCAATGGCTGCCCGGCTACTTAAAGAGCATAGTTTTGTCAGAATGAGACAGAAAATCTGGGAAAGTCAGCAGAACAAACTTCTCAAAAGCAAAAGGGACAGGCTTGGAAAAAACAAGCCAGCTCTGATGAAGAATGGCAGTTTTCTCCTGGCTTTGCAATTCAATCATAGTCAATATTCTACTCCTTTGTATGCTAGCGTACACTAGTTAAAACATTGCTTAATATATTCTTCCCTACTGTGACTTTCATAATTATAATACTTGGAATATTCAAATAGTACGCCTCAATTTATGTGATCTTTTGTTTGCAATAGTGTGGAGTAAAATCTAATGTCTTCAGGGAAAACTTCAATAAGCATCATTACTGATATTCAACTACAGTTTACCGAAGTCCTTTACAAGCATGAAACAGGTCGCTGTTGACATATTCTCTCCTTGGGACACCATTTATGAAATTCCTGTCATTTTCACCGCAATATACATACAGTATTTGTAAAGTTCAAGTTCCACTAGCCAGACAATTGTACATCTGATGGCTGAAAACAAATTGCTGCAGCACAGCTATCATAATATTTTTTACATGATTACTTATTACAAGTTATCCAAAGGTTATATGACAGAAAACATGTAGTATAATAGATAAATTCAATTTTTAAGTCAGTTTTATTCTTAAGCATGGCAACAAAAGAGACGTTTTGGGAAGAAAAAGCACTGAGAATTTAACTGGGCAGCAGTGGTGTATGAAACAGATTAGGGAAGTAAGCAGTGATTACTTCTGGCAGCTTACATACTCGAGGTTGCACCTACAGAGGCTCATAACTTAGCAAGATGTGAAATAGATAGATGTTTGCTGTATTGTTGGCCTGTTGTTTAGCAATGTCACATTAATTCAGTCAAAGTATTGCAATATGTACATATAATAGCTATGCCGCTAAAGCTTATATACAAACAAGTTGTTTAGAGTTCCTTTTATGAACTGCAGTTTGCAATAGTTTTCAAGTCATCCATAAATTTTACTTCAGTCAAAATAAAAGATAGATGGCTTTAACACACAAGAAAATAATTTTAAGACCAAATTAGATACATGATGCTTCACTTGTGATGGTTACCAGTTTAAAAGATCATGAACGAATTCTCAGAAGCTTAGAAAATCCACAACCCTCCCTCCTCTGCACTCCCCACCCTCCCTCCACCCAAACCATACATTCAGGAAAGAAGATATGTTTACATAATCACCTCTTTCCGCTACTGTTCTTCTCAAACATCTGTAGGTCTTTCAAACATTTATCTTTCAAAATTTACATAGAATCATAGAAAAATTCTCAACTGAAGGAACCTCAGGAGGTCTTTGGTTCAACCTTCTGCTTCAAAGCTGGGTTAACTCTCAAATCAGACCAGGCTGCTCAGGTTTTCATCCAGTCAGGTCTTGGAAATCTCCAAAACCAAGACTGTACAACCACTCTGGGCAGCCTATTGCAATTCATCACTGCCATGAAAAAGTTTTCCTTAAGTCCAGTTGTACTAATTCTGGCTGGAATGAATGAATTCCCACTACAGTTTTGCTGTGGCCCATTATATGGCCCATATAATGCCGTGGTTTAGATTTGTGACCAAAACTGCATTGCTAAAACACTAATATTTTGCTGAACAGTACTTGACCAGAGTCAAGGCCTTCTCTCTTCCACCCAGCAGGTAGCCTAGGAGAGTGCAGAAGGCCTTCTTTCTTTACCTCCTCCCTAGATAAAGAACTTTGGAGTTGTCCTTGTTGAATTTACAAGGTTCTTGGTGATCTGTCCTCCCATCTTGCCTATGTCTGATTGGTAGCCCTCCCCTCAAGAGCTGCCTTTGAATACTTGTGGCCTGCAAGCGAAGTAAGTGTGCACTCCATCTGCTCCCAATCTTTGATAAAATACAGTAGTACAAGTCAGCTTCAGAAAGTAGAGTGAGTCACATACTATTAATGGATAGTCTGAGCCTGACGACCCAACATGCTTCATATTTATCTTTCTTACGTCCATTCATGTAGAATAAAGAAAAAAAAAATTAGGAATATCATCTCTCCCTCTCATTTTTTACCATCCTGCAGAAATATATATAAAAGTAAGGTCCTAAGGTTCTACTACAGTTTGTTCACAAGTCATATCCTAAACTGTTTTTTCTCTGCAAATGGATAATGATGAAATGTCTAAATATCAGACATGGAAAAATTTTCTCGATCAAAGACAAGGAAAGCTTAATTTTCTTTTATGAAAAAGGAAGGAGAGAACACCATTTCAGGATGGTAAACAGATTAAGAAATACCAGCTTCCCACCTGCAGACCAGTAGCCAAAAATCACAGAAGTGGAGAAGACATATCTTAATGGTTTAATGGAGAAACACATGACTTTTAGGAGCCACTTACACATCACATCTGTCATAGAAAAGTGCAGTATATAATTTATCCCAACTAATTTCAATCTAATTCTTAATACAAACCTCTTTTCAAGTTAATCTGATTCTGAGCTATGAAGATTTTATTGCAACTTAGTAAAAGCTACAATAAAGCAACAATGTAATAAACTGTTAGCTAGTAACAAGATAATGGATATATAGGCTTACAAAACACAAACACAAAATAGCCAGATTCGGAAAAAATGTGTGTACTTTTCCTAAACCAACAAAGTATGCACAACAAAGTTCAAACTAAAACAGCACATCCTTCACCTGCTCTAGGATAATGTTCTGTACCTGGCAGAATCAAGAAAAACACTTTTCCAAAAATTAAAACATAAATTGGATATTCAAAGGACTATAAGGATTTTGTGAACCTGCTGGGAAATGAAAAGGAACTATGAAAGGAATAACCATGCGATATTACAAAGTGCAGAAATGAGAAGTTTGAGATATTTAGATATTAAAACCAAATAAAACATAGCATATGTAAGTGATAAATTACCACTTGCATGGTCTAAGCTGAAGTTACTGGACAACTAACCATGGTAACAGTGATAAAGGTAGCAAGTATGACAAAATTAAAGAACTGGAAACAGATCCATGTAATTCACTAACTTAGGAGAAAATAGGTCAAATCTTTTGCAATTATTTAGAATGTGAATAACTTACATATGGAAAACAAATGCAGAAATAAAAATAAAGCATATTGTACCAACAGCCAAATTAGATTAAGTTAGAGTTGGAAATCATGTTAATATGATTATACAACTTTCAAGATTTAAGCTACAATTCCTGCATAGCACTATACTATGTTATGTGTATGAATTCATTTAACTACCACTAACTGCAGGTTTTGAACCACTTGTTTTATCAAATTTTAAGAAACAAAACTCAAGGCCCTCATAACTTAGTATCTGTCTAAAATAGACTTTGCTCTGAAGGCAATGATTCTAATCTCTTTCTTATCCTAACAGATTTCCAGGCAAGTAACCTTAAGTAAAATTCATATGTCAACAAGAACGTCAGTAAGAATACATAAAAAAAATATTTCTGAATGCAATTTATATACACATAAATACGTACTCCAATTGAGCAGCCTTTTTTTTCAATTGAATATTTTCTTCAATTTGAACTTGACAAAGTTCCATAAAGGTTCCTAAGTCTGATGCTTTGATTTTTTCAGTTGTGGGTAAAGTATTATGGGCTAAGATTTCATCATCAAGCAACTGTAAACTAGGAAGGACCTCCAACACAGAAGACCTTAGGAAAAAAAATCATCATTAGTTTATTTGTTTTTTGAAAAAATCCTTATGCTAAAACACTCACTTTATTGATGCAATCATGTAACAATACAGAACGTTAAGATAGGTCTCTAAATGTTTGCATATATTTGTCCTTATTTCATATGTTAACATATTAACTAAGAATTTATACACTAAAGAATACTATAAACTAAAGAATAATATAAAGAATAAAACACAGAACATAGCAAGACTTCTTAATACTTCATTGGTATAAAGAGCACTGCTGAAATACTGACACCAAGAAAGTCAATGGCAACAGTCTCAAATCACCAAAACTAAAATTTTACCTACACAAACCTTAAAAGGAAAATTTGACACACTTGTGTTTAGGCAGCTGTAATTCATTTGATTAGTAGTCAACAGCAAACTAAGTCACAGGATTAAGACACAGTACTGATTTTGCTGATACATCAAAAAACTTAAACTTTAAAACTGCACAAAATACTAAACTTTGCCAGTTCTACTCCCTTTATCATTTGCATATAGCACATATTCTGACTGACATGCTATTTGGTATGCCTGAAATACTTTTGAAATACTGAATTTGGGTCAGTGAAAGGAATGAGAGCAAAGATGAAATTTCCTTGCTATAAAAAAGATAGCTGTGGCCGCTGATGTAAGAAAAAATATGTATGAGAAACTTACCTAAAAAAAAAAAAAATTAAAAATGTATCACCATGCAGTCTCATTTATGTCATTGAGAGATGTAAGCTGGTACTGCAATCTCGATTCACATATTTCTTGTACCAGACTGAATTTGTTGAAAGTTTGAAGATTGCCAAATCACATCAACTCTCAATATTTTTATTAACTTAGTTTTAAGTAACACGAACTCTTGAAAGAATACTAATTGTGGGCTGTAAGTCCCCCAATTATTAAAAAAGATAATATTGTTTTCAAAACTCCCTGACTCTTCCCTGTGAAGGTGAAGGACTTAGCTCAGACAATGTACACTAAGTTTAAAAGCAGAGAAAGTTTCTATGACTGTGTTATAATATTCCAAATAACAGCATAGGACATCAGTTTTCACAAATAGAAAACTTTCCTTCTCTACTGCCCAATAATGAAGGCTAAAACTGTCTGAACTACATTTGGAATAAATTTATGGGTTTAGATCAACAGTTCCTGAACATAGAAAGAAATTACCAAAGCTGATGTTGAACAGCGATACGCTAAAACAGTGACATATCAAAGCTGATCAATGATGGAAGTTTTGTCTCTTAGAGCTGTGGGATCTCAAACTCATTTTTCCAGCTGGGTTCTTCCTGGTGAAGGGCTGAGTCAGTATTTCATTTAGTGAAAACTTCCTGGTGAATATTCTGCCACTTAAGAGGCTCTATTAATCATTACAACATTGAAACATATTCCCGTAAGAGTACTCAAGACTGATCCCAGGGTTTAATTTTTAGAAAGAGATTTCTTACTACTTCACTTTTGTTGGTGTTATCCCTGGCTGGACATGAAAGTACAAAACCGATTGGGAAATTTTACAACTAATTCCTTTGTTGGTATCAAGGGGTTATATAAAGTTCACTGGAATATACTGTCTGAAGTTACAGTCAATGCCGTATTCAGCAAATCCATATTTCATTGTATCCCATACTTTAAATCTTTTAGACAAATTAATCTCTTGTCTAATCATAAAAGCTCAATTGGTTTAAGCAATCTGAAGTGTCACTTCTCATAGCTAAATTTAAATTCAGAAAGCTTTTCCTTCCAGGTTACAAGTGAAATAACAGTCTTGTGAAATAGTGTGAATTCAAACAAAGGAAATCTAAACCATTGTCACAGTCATGGAATTTTATGAATGAAACTACCTGCAGGAACCATGGGGTGCAAATAAGTCTATTCAATAAAAAAATCAAACAAACCAATCAAGAATGTACTTGCCATCTTGTAAACTACTCAAACACTTCTAATTAAAAGTTTGAAATATTTGAGTTTTTTCTTTTGATTAGTGATCCTAAATTTGTACAAAAATCTTCAAATGGAAGATATAAATGTAAGGGTGGTTTTAGTTTTTTAATTTTAGTATGGACAGCAGGACTAAGGCAGTGATCATACCCCTGTATACTTGGCATTAGTGAGGGCACACCTCAAGTACTATGTCTAATATGCAAAAAATTATACAAAAAACCTATTAATTTGGAATTTCACTCCTATGGTTTACAAATCCATATAACTACTCATTTCGGGAATAATGGTAACTGCATGTCAAGTTTCTTTTCTACCCTACTCATTTTTTATATAGAGACATATCATAACCTCTAGGACTAGCTCTTTGATATTTTGGATCATTATTCCACCATTATACACCACTGAAGGGAAAATGAGAGCATTAATCTTACATCTCTTTCATAATTATGAGAGTTATTAATTTTTGATGTAGAGATAAGGAATTTGAAGAAGCATAAAAACTACTAAGGAAAAATCAAACATTCATCCTGACTTTTTTTTCTAACAGACACTACCCCTTCACCAGCTATGTGCAATGTGAACCTGTCACAGCAGCAAGACTGTTCAGACTTTTATGTGGGAGTGTTTCTACTATTTAAATAGATACATACAACAATCTGTCATCTGATTTTGATTTTTGATTCAGCAAATAAAAGTATTTTTCTTACCTCCAGTTCTTTTCTTGGAGAAGAGGATTCCCACTCAATGACAACTCCTTTAGTTTATGGCAGCCACTAAACCACGTATGGACATCTTTAAGATCTGCAGTATAGCAGAAAGAAACCTAAATATGTCCAAGTGTGGAACCATCTTATTTCCCATAAATTCTTGCACGAATGTAATATGTACTAACATCATGTAATCCTAAAAGCAAGACTGCTATCTATACAATATAGTTTTAACTAATACCTATAACATTCATATTTGGAAAATACTTGTATATTTTCCAAATAAATGTCTCTTATAAATACATGGGAATAGTACCATTCAAATCAGTTTATAATTTAACTAAGAAGTTCTTATTTGAATGGGTTTTTTTTCAAAACAACTCACCTGACAAGCAGTTATTTTTGATATCTAGCTTTTCCAAAAATACAAATGAATTTAAAGGCACAAGCTCAGTTAATCTAAAAACAAAACAGAAAAGATTGTTTAAAAAATCAAATTTAAACAGCAGTTCACAAACAGAAAGGCACCAGAATCTTTTGCAGGTATGAAAATTTACTTATTTATACAAGAAAATGCCAGTTTATCTATCCAAGATGCTAGGATTAATTACTGAAATTTAACTTGAAAGTATTTTTTAGTTTTCTCAGTACCTCAGGTTTTTTTAAATATTTTTCTCATTAATAAATTTTTATCTGATAAATATTTAATTCTGTTCCTTGCATTTAGTGCTGAAGATCTGAAGTCTTATAAAATTTACACAACTCACCTGGCTTTTCTTTAGGCACCATAACTAGAATGGTACTAACAGAACGTCCTGATTCTGGAGGAAAAAAAAAATATTGCTTGGCTTCTTTCCTCTTCCCTAATTTCTCAAAATTCTTAGCAGGTTGTTTCTCTTCTTCAATCAGCATATCACTTCCTAGATCCTAAAACTAGCATAACTGTTATCATGGATGTATTTTTCAACAGGTCAAAGATGCACTATCCTGTAATATATTTTTAGTGCTTCCTGTGTCTTATGACTTCTGTCAGATTGTGTCAAATAGGTTCTGATTACTGAGACAGTTATGGAATTGGGTATGGAATTGCTCTTCTTGCATTATCAGAGCTTTTCTTGAGCAATAATGCAGCAAAGCAGTACTAAAGACAGGACAAAATTCTTGTATGCAGTATTGAACAGTAAATGTAAAGAAACTGAGTTAACATTCATCTACACAAAGGGATTGGGACTGTAAGGTGTGTGTTATTGCTACTACTAAAGGATTAAAACTTAGTGTTATTTCTTTGCTTACAAACTTTCATTGATGCAAGAATGAATGTTGAATGGTTTATTCAGCTTCCAGGCTATTGTCAAATATTAACTTGGTTTATGTTAAATACGAAAGAGGCAGGAAAAGGTAAAAATCAAGATGCAAAGAATCCAAATTATCAACTAAAACTAGAATGATTAAGCACATGGTACATGATCATATATATCTATTTTAAAGAAATACATGTTTAGGTAACATGTTTCATCCCTGAAAGGGCAATGCCCTAGCACAATAAAAGAATGGTAACAGAAATGCCACTGTATGTGGTCAGTTTGTGACTGCTAATTTTCACAGAAAGAAGTATTTTCTGAGGGTGTTGTGCCTTTGAGAGGTATAAACCAGAATTCCTTTTGTCAGAAATATGACCCTACAAAAAAATGAAACATACTCAAAATTGTTGAATTTTACTCTGGTGCACTAATTATGGACTAAATGTTGGTTCTAGATTATTTAATCTTATTGAAAATACAACCAAAGTCAAAACAGAAAAAAAAATAATTTCCACATTCAGTTGAGAAGTATTTCAATACAACAACCTAACATTTAAAGGGTAAATTCAGAGAAACAGATATAAAGACAACTGAGTTAATGCCACTATACTTCCATTTCTTTCTCAATCTACATTGTATAGTTGTCATGGTTCTAATCTTACTTAGTTCTATTTCCTTCATGCTATGCAAGTTTTCCATGGAATCAAATAACTATGAACAAGTATTGACTCAAGCATTAAGCCTTACATGTAGGTCTGTATATAGTACTACAAATTTCATCATTTTAGTTTCTCATTGTCAGTCAATAGTACATAAATATATTTAATATTCTTAGCAAATATCATCATAGATATTACTGATTAATAGTACTGAAAAATGAAAACTGAAAATTCATTCCTATAGATTCATATATTCAGAAAACAAACATTATATTTTGCATAACGGACAAAAGAGAATGCAGGGTTTTTATTTATAATGAGTTCTCTGGATCTTTATCAGCATATGCTGTGATGAATTAGAAATTGTCTACTGGACTGTCCTTGCCTGCCGCTGGCATTATGAGAGTTAAAACATTTCTCCGTCATTCTATAGCTTTCCCTTTACCGACATTCTTTGTTAATTTTTTTCCTAAGAAAATTCAAACCAGAAAGACAAAGGACATTACTGAAAACTTAATACTACTTGACCTTGTCACATTAGCCCTGGGCATAAGAGAGATATAAATTACAAAGAAGACACAAAAGTAAAAGATATTCACAAAAAAGCAAGCTATAGCTTCCTTTTTCTGCTCCCATTTAGGGCGTTAGCAGAACAGGTCAGACATAGAATTTATGTAGTTTGTGTGGCTATATCAGAAAACAAGATTTAAGAATAGTTGCAAGTATGCATCGGAGAAAATAAAGATTGTGTTTCTGAACATAAATAGCAGTTGCTGCTCAAGATGGTCTAAATCCAGCTGTGCAGCTGCTTTTCCCCAGAAAAATTAGCATTGACATTAACAAGTGGTTAGCAGGGCAAAATAACTAAAATAGATTTATCATAATCTAGATCTTTAGGTAAAGACCAGATTTCTTTTTCATTCCTAAAATTAAAGACAGTTCTTTTTGCAATAATCACCATATTTATGCAGCAAACACACAGAATACAGGAAACCTGCCAGGTAGCCACTTCGCTTTTTGAATACTCTAGTAGGCAGTATTTCCAAGTACATTACACATGATGCCACATATTTAAAGATAAATTTATCACCAGCAAAGAATTACTGGAAATTATTTTTAAAAAATCTAAAGTGGTAAGGATAGGATGGAGAAAACCACTATATATCAGTCTAGCTTTTTGCATGATTGATTTATTTCAACATACAATGACATTTAGATTTGTCATGACAATTCTGGAAAAGTGGTCAAATTCTCAAAACATCATGGCTTGCAAGAAGCTCAACTCTAAGATCTGAGGAATTCAGTTAAAAACACAGACACCATATATATTTAAGCTGAGAGAACAATGCATGCTAAGAAAGAACTTAACCAACTTTTTAGCATTTCTATTATAAGCCTTTTGGGAATAATATGCATCTAGACACAAAAACATGGGAGCAACATGTTCACAACAAATATGATTCAGGCCAAACCATTTTCCCAAAATAAAAAGGAACTTTTGCAGAAGACTGCATTTTTTTTTAAATATTAAAATTTTATCTATCTCACTTTGGTTATCTTAGTGAAAAGCAAGAGATAGCAAAAAAAGAATTTTGTCCTATTAATACCACATTGAAAGAGAAATGTTTGGAGGGACTTTGTCTATGCTGAAGTTGAAAAAAATGGCCATCTGAACAGCACATTTAACAACTCGCAGTAAAACTTGCAGATGAAAAAGACATTAACTAGTAAGTTACATAATTAAATAGGATTACATGTAAATATAAATGCCACAGGAACTCTTAACACATATTAAAAATTGATTAATTTTACACAAGGACAAGGTTGTTTTCTTCTATACCTAAATCTTTATTCACAACAGAAGAAAAATGAATTTGTCACTTTTTTAAACTAACTTAACAGTTGTGTCCTCAGCTGCTATAAAATAGAGCACGGATCTTCATAGTCCCAATTCTGCAGAAAACAAGTCAAGAGGATATTCATCATCGTCTTTGGTCAACTGTGTCTTGATCAAGAATATGCTTTGTATGTAAAAGCCACAACAAAACACTTAATAAAAGCAGCAGTGGTGAAATAGTTGTCTTTTTTCTATTTCAAGGAGTTAATCACTACCTGTTTTACTTCCTTGTTATGCTGTAGGTTTAAAACAATTTAAAACAAATAATTTTTGGAGTTTTAGTTTTGACAATTTTTGGTTTATGATGCAGACAAAGCATCTCAGGAATAAAAGTGTCCTGTAAATTAGTGTAAGAATTTTCTTTTCACAGTACCTCGCTTTCAGAAAGAATACAGATTCATAGCATTATCATTATATTGGCTTCCTGAAGTCAGTAAAGAGGAAATGGCACTCAGTGCACACTTGGAAAAAATTCACAAAATTGCACTGGCTGTAGGATAAAAGTAAAGAGACAGCTTCTCTTTCAACAGCTTACTCCATTACATTCACTGTTTCTATAGAACATCAAGTTACTTATGCTATAGCACACACATATGGAGCAGCTTATAAGTGTACATAAAGTGAGTGTAACAGAGCAGGCTACTGAAATGTCAGGAATTTTGAGGCTTTTAATATGAATTAAAGGCTATCTTGTCCTGTTTGTCACAAAGATTTGCCATAAGCTATAGATACATCACAGAAAGAAGGGGAATTGTTTGGGGCCAATATGTATACTAATTTTCAGCACATCCAGGCTGTTGATGCAAAAACATGTCCTTTCTCACAGCCCAGCCAAAGAAATTCAGCAGACCAAACACTGCATCTCTGCTTGGCTACTGGAAAAACCAGAGCAAACACTACAATGGACACTAAAAACTGTACGATGATAAGTGACTTAAGGTACATCTACTTGGCCAGTCCAGCACAACCTAAATCCAGAGGCTGCATTCAAACTATCCCTGAAACTGTGCTCACAAGTCTCTAGCTGGCATATGAGATTTTCAAGGAGTTTTGCAAACACTTTATTACACACAGGATAGCTACACTGGAAGAAGACAAGGAAACTACAAGAATATGGAGCCACATTATTGTGTGTTCCACAAAATAGCTAAACAGGACAAGGGAAAAAAATAGCTAAGAACAAGAATTAAATCAAGTAGTGTGACTAAAAATCTAATGCTTAACATTTAATGCTCAACATTTAATGCTCTTGCTTAATCACAGGCAGGAAGCACTTTCTCCAAACTCCAGAATTAATAATGGAATAAAAAATCCCAAACTCTAGAAGTCTGAGCAGGGACTTGAAGATTAGATTCTGTAGATATTTTATTTACATCCAAGAGTCTCCATGAATGTACTTCACTAGAGATGTTATGAAAACAATCTCAAAAGTTATATAAAAATATAGGTTGTATATACTTAAATAATATTCAATTTCCATGAAGGCCATTGCTTATAATAACAGGACTCAGTCTTACAGATCCTTTTTCCCACAGGCTCCCAGACACAATTGGCTCTGCTGAACTAAATGTCACATAGGATGGGATTCTTCTGTTCAGATATAGACACCTACACATGAGGTGGTCATTTGATTTTTTTACTAGTCAACGAAGATGAACGGGCACTTTTAGGCTATTATTAGTCTCAAAGCTAGCGGCTAAAAATGGCAGATGAATCACCCTTTAAAAATATCTATCCACCAACAGGAGGGTGAAGCAATTAGTTGAGAGTGTATTTCTATATATGGTATGTAGTATTCTGTTGGTTAAGCTGAGATCAGTCTTATTCAAAACAAAATGATCACAGTATAGAAAAATATTGGATATTAATTTAAAATTAATTTTCCTATTAACATACTGCAAATTCTAATAAATGTTTCAAATCTTTTTCAGCAGAATTTAAATTGAGAAAAAAGAGGGTGGCGAAAATAAAGTTTTTTAATCCAGGATATCTGGTCATTCTACCTCTAAAGATGTATAGATTATCTTAGAAAACAAACAGAAAACTAATTGCAGAGTACTTGAGCGCATGATCCAGTTTTATGCTGCTTGTCTCGATCTTTCTTTATTTTATGTCTTTTAAACAGAACCATGAGTGAAAAATTAAAGCAAATATACTTGTTTTGGAGGGTATTAACATATGTATGTAAAATAAAAAACATTCTTATTTGTCCTAACTCTAGTACTTGCCCTTAACTTAGCCTTCAAAGTCTGTTTTGAATAAGCTAGCTGTGGAAGTTTGACAGGCATATTCTAGAAACAATTGCTAAAGAAAGAAAGAAACCCACCATGGTTTTAATAATGCCACAATGCTCAAGAATAATTTTTACATAACATCTAAAAGAAAAAAACTAATTTACATAGTTAATGCTGTTTCAAATTTTCTTAGATAGAGGTAGCCAATGTAATTACATGCCAACCACATATTTTTATTTTTAAAGAATATCCCAAAAAGATTGTGAAATTTCAACCATATTGAGAATTATACTTTTCAGACAAGTGTTATGTTAGTAAATTTTTCTGGATCAGTTCTGTAAGTGGAAGAATGTTTCTTACTTACCTATTTTGGGACAGCAGAAGATTCTGCAACAGAGGTAGCCAATACAAAGAAAGCATTCTCATAGAAGAAATGCTATTGTCATCCAAATATAGTTCTCTTAAGAGAACATGATTTTCCAGTCTTGGAAGCTAAATAGAAAGGCGATGGTTTTTTAAGATTAATATAAATTAGAGAAACAACAATGGAATGCTTACCAGATGCTTTTCATAAAACATTATTAAATACAAGCAAAATTCACATTTTTGATATATGTATCATTTCCTTATTATGCATGTACAGTTGTGACATATAATCTCTGTATATCAGGTGATAAGTACTTTTTAATGTCTTCTATCACACCTGAATAGTCAATATAAAAAATTTAAAGAAAAAAAAATCAAGAGCTCAAGAGTCACAACCTTGCTATTTTATTCACGCAGTTATTTGCTGCTTATTGACAATGCTTTTCATCTCTTGAATTCATAGGAGAATAACTGATAGTAAAATGATTAAGCATACATTTTGCAAACAACTTTCCTATTTTAAATGCTGGAGCACAAATTCCATGTTTTGGAGAATCAACATACATTAAATAAGCATGACTATCATCAGGGTGATAATAATAGTATTATCATTACATACAAGTAACAGTAAGAAGCAATTACTTATATGTAATGATGATTATATCATTATTAACAGCCTGATATAATTAGCTTACTATTATAACAGGACCTACAAGTAATAATAGTATTTTGTTACATTTTAAACAAAATCAGAATCATATAATACAAACTAGAAACTAGATGCTATAAATGAAGGAGGAACCATAGTCACTGAGATTACACAATTTTTCAAGGACTTGGGAGTAAGAAAGCAATTAACTGTTAGCTGTTTGTATCTTTGAAAAATCATGCTCTGATAACAGAAAAAAAATAATCTTACCAAAGAGCATGAAACATCCCACACCAATCAAAGAGCACATGCTCAGAACGCTGAAAAATGTGACTGTTAGCAAAGATGTATGCACAACAGCCAGTAAATTCAAAGCTTTTACCTCCTGGAGATTATTGCCTTGCAACTTCAGAACTTGAAGTAAACCACAATTCTCAATGCCTTCTACTTGTGCGAGATGGTTGAAAGAGCAGTCTAGATGAATGAGAGCTGGTGCCTCACAAAGACCTTTTGTGCTGATTAACTGATTATGGTCCACAATTAATTGTTGAAGATTTTTCAGTGACTTCAGACCACCTGAAAATTCAAGATTTAAGGCACAATGAAATAAAACCCTCTTGTTCAAGTACTAAGAAAACTCTGAATTTTCTATACATTCTCTGACGTAACAATGAACATTACTTCTGCATAGGGTGTAAAAGGAATTATTGTATTTTGACCCTAACACATATACAGTGCATATGGTTCAAAAATTTCTGATCCTGTTAACCAAACAATAATAACAATTCATAATTTCTTTGTACTTCTGTTGGAAGAGAACATTCTTTTAGTGATAAACTGTAGTTACTATGCTTTAACCACTTTACAACTACTCTGAACTCTGTGAAATGCTAACAGGCTTCTTAAAATCATTCATCAGAATGAAAACACTATGTTTAAAAGTTAATTTTTATTATTTCATTTTTAAGTTTTTTTTGTTAATGTATCAGCAAGGTTAGAAAAAACTGTATTAAAACTTAGGCCAGTACCACTGTTATTATTTAAATAAGTCTTGTTTAAGGAATTATGACAAAATATTTTTAATGAAGAAATTTATATAGAAAATTTAGTGCCTTTAAAAACAAAGCTATACTACTGCAGCCATTCCACTCTCAACAAATTTACTCCTGCCATCTACATTAAAGAGCATGCAATCTCTACACCCAAAAGAAATGCAAAGGAATTCCCATCAGTATCTGCTTCTTTCACAGAATGTAACCCAAATCATCCTTACAACAGCAAAAAACATATTATCTTCCCATCTTCTTACACATGCAATGGCACTGATCCATCTAACTTGCTACAGGTCTGAGCAGTTTTTCTGTATCTCTGTAGTAGAAAATTCCTTTAAAGGGATACGCTTTACAAAACATATCTAAACTAAGGAATTTCTCATTTTACTTCTTTTTCATGTATTCTTAGACAATTTAGATAATTTAGGAAAATTTGAGGGAACACTTTGTCTCTTCTTTATCTCACCCAAAATTTCCCAAGTTCCTCAAAGGACGCTGGATGAGCTTTACAATAGTGAATCTCTTTGTGACTGTCCTCTGAAAACAAACTAGATTATGAAACCAAAGATCAGTTTGCACCATAGAGTATTGAGAAGGCAGAGGGGGACTTAAAAATGAAAACAAATGATAAGGAGAAAACTGAAGCAAAAAATGAAATACTGAAACAGCAGTAAATTTTTAAAAATACCTAATATACGTGTTCCAATAATTTCAAAGTGGAAAGCACTGAGTGAAAATAATGCAATTGTTTGACACTGAAGTGATATCATCTTAAATATAACACATATGTCCTATAATGTAACTTCAAAACTGTGCTTTAGCAAATAAATATACAAATCTTTAACTATTCTGAAAAATTTCAAACATGCCCATGACACACTACCCTGACTGCAAGATCCTGGTCGGTATTTTTAATTCGTGCTCGGATAAAAACAAAAAGGGAACCAGCACCATCTAGTGGTGTCAGAAACACTTTCGTGGTTTCGTATGTTAGCTCCCAAGACTTCCTCATAAGAGCAGCCCTTAAATCTCCACTTTTCAGTTACCAGCTTACTGGTAACTTTAAAAGCACTCTATGAGCCTAGAGTGGGACCAAGAAGAGAGACTGCACACACAATAAGAAAAGGCAAGGAGGTAAAAGGGAATCTGAAAATTTCCTTCTCTGCATGTTGCACAAAGTACTTTTTACTCTTCCTCACCTGAATGTCACTCAGAACATTCTCAAATTATCAAATGCAGTCCAACAAAAAATACACAAGAGATAATAATGTAATACAAACAGATGGTATTTTACTGGTTCTTCTGCCCACATGCAAAATTAAATACAAGCATGAAAGTTTTCTGCACATTTCCAGAAGATATGGTGTGTTTTACATATGATGCAACAACCAAAAGTTATAGTAGCCATGGGAAAATCATTTTGTTGACAAATACATGGTTGTAAGCAAGATTCAAGGAGAACCATTATGTAAGTTCTCAGCAATTTGCAAAGTGCAGCTGAATTCTGCTAGCTAGGGACTCTCTTAGCTACTGATGCAGTTCTGAAGTCACTTCTATGTGTGACAAAGACAAATAACAACAGAGTGAAAGCTGACAGCAAACATAAAAATGAAAAAAAATCCAAAATAAAACCCTCAAACAGAACCAAAGCTATATAAGTGTCTGATGAAAAAAAAAAAATCCTCTCTGTGCTGTCTGAAAAAGAGTATATTGAAGGCAGCATTTACGACCATCCATGGTTATGCATTGCTATTCTTTGAGCTACCAGGATTTTACCCAGCATTCTATGGCAATATAGACACCCTACAGAAGCATATTCGAAGACTTGAGTCAAAATGCTACATTTTGTGCGTGAAAATTTTTAAACAAAGCATTTATCCTCAGAATACAAACATATGCACTCAACTTCGGTCTGTTACTGTCACAATTACTTAATTTGTGATCATGTATTCTTAAGGGAAAAAGCATAATTGAGACTATTTCTCTTACTGCTATTTTTAAGGGAGTTTTGGTAACTATTTTTTCCCCTACTGATGCTATATTTCACTGACAAGAGAAAAGAATAAAAAGAGAAATCATAGTATGCCATAAATTTTTTACAGTAAGTCATTAAAACTTTAATATTAAAAACATAGCTTTACTATAGAGTATTGGAGGTTTCAAAACTGCTATGGGACATCCTCCATGATTTACAGATGGAAATGATATGCTAACATTTATAAATCCACAAATTCATTTTATGCATTCTGTGCAACTACTCAGTATGTTATGATATGAAATAAATCCTGTATTATGCATCTGTTTTAACCTAAAATCCTCAAAGCAATTCCAGAGCTGAAAAAAACCCCACATTTGAAGATGATTTTTGTGAACATTTATTTACCCACTTAAATTCATTAGAGACTCAGTAATTGTAACAGTGCACTGCACAAAAGAGAAAAGTACCGGAGTATTTTACTCCACTTAGCCTGTATGAAGTTACTACACTCCACAAGGATGCCACAATCTTAAATGTCATCCACTAGAACGTCATTCTTACAGTATTCTTGCAGACATTTTTATCAAACGAGATCAAACTGAAGAAGAATCTTATCAAGCACTATTTGCCATAACAATACAGATGAAACTTTTTAACCATTTTATTTTTCTGTTCCTCATTAGAGTACTGATATGCTTTTACAGTAAACAATGATTTCCCAGTACTTTTATTCTCACGTATTAAAAATTTTCTTTGTAGTAACATTTACAAATATTGTAAAAATATGCAAAGCAAAAAATGTTGATAATATCTTCATCAAAGTCTCTACATCTACAGACTTTTTTTAAGCTTTCCCATTTTCTGTTTGCTACACACTTGCTGTTTATCACAGGAACTGTATTACCCATGTTCATAGTGTTATTTAACAGTCTTATTTAACAGTGGAACTACTTCTTATTTACAAGTCTTATGTGCATTTTCTTGTTTCGTGTATGAGCTTAATAATTGTTTTTAATTATTTTCCTATTGTCCGGCAGACTCAAGACAGACAATACAATTTCTATATAACTCTTCTATATAACTGCTTACAGCATCAGTCAGGAACACACTGGAATTCCCTTGCATGGCTTTGCTTTCATTATGCCTGTAGATAAGATGAACTCAGGCTACTCACATATTCCAGCTGACTTAGTACAGATAATGTTAGTGGCCCTTTCAGAAAGATTTTAATTCTCTTTGGCTGACAATAGTTATCTGACCTGCTAGATGGGATACATGGCAGTAGCTAAGTCATGCCTTAAGATGCAGGTTTTTTCCTAAGTCTGTCTCCTTGGGCTTAGCAGTTCTAAATCCAAGGGGTGTATAATTCTGAATATAAACTCCATAAATATTGTTATACAAATTGGAATGATTTTCTTACCAATTCGAGTGATTCTATTGTAGGAAAGTTCAAGATTTTGGAGATTTTTGCATCCATCTAAGCCACAAACTGATGAAAGATGGTTCTTATTCAGAATGAGAATACAGAGATTTTCCAGATTTGCACAGTCAATTACCTGAATATTGTTCTCCTGCAATAAAAGAAAATGAGAATATTAAAAAGCATCTGAAGTGAAGAAGCAGAACTAAGTAAAAATATAGCAGATTGCCTTCATTGCTTGTTTTTTATCCTAAATTCTTAGCTAGGAGTAAGTGCATCTCTAGTTTTCCATTACGAAAAAAAAAATATGAGTCCTAGAAACAGCAACCTCTTGTGTCCTCCTGAAATAGAACAAGAACATATCTTGAACGTCATTCTGGCTCTGAAAATGCCCAAAGTTGAAACAAAAAAAGCATAAAAAGAATTTAAGAACAGGGCAGTCTCTTTTCCTACCTCCCGAAAGCCTGGGAGACTGACCTGCATAGAAACATCATATTTACTAGACGCTAATGAAGACAGCTGTAATTTTGCTGGAATTTTATTTACTAATAACAAAAGGCTGCATTTAGAGGTACTTTGGTCACAAACATTAGCACTGCTCTAAGCTAATATTCTTCTTTCAAGGGATCTGCTTTTTAAACATCCCCTTCCCCAGGCCATTTCAATAACGCTAACTCAGAATTCTCTTTCACTATTCGCTGTGCTTGTTTTTTTCATCTGGAAAATGGTGTTGTTAAAGCACATTAAATTAAAAATGTGAACAAAGCTGTTTCATGTAAATTGCCAAGTTCTGGAACAAAGATGCATTACAGAGAAAAAGGTTTTTTTAGTCATTAAACAGGGCCGTGTAAGGCATTGCCCAGTAGCAAATACCTGAACATTAGGCCTCTAGTATAACTCACTATAAGCACTATTCCTTGAGCATATATGTTACTAATTTTCATTAATATTCAAGGTATACATTGCAAAGGACTCTTCCTTCTACCTATTCTTGCTCAAGCTGAGCACCTACTATGGTGAACAGCATCTGCCCACTCTTCAGTCAGACTGAGGTAAGAAAGATCTATACTAATGCTAATCTTAGATTGATATTTTCTTAGCATAGGTTAAATCATTTGCAGCACGTTGGTTTTGGTTATTTGCACTGTAAATCTTATGGTACAACTGTTCACATTTGGTAGTATTTTACTGCTATTTATGCTCTTAAGGCTAAAAGTTATATGTTCAGTTGGACACAACTACACAATAAACTAAAGAGAAAAACTGGTAGTTGTCCCTATGTTATAACAAAGAATCAAATATGCTTGGTACCTCCACATTGATATACTTCAGGTCTTTGCAGCTACTTAGTCCTTCCAGTGCAACCAGTCCACAGCGCCTCAGAGTCAAAACTTGAAGATTTGAACACTCAGATAATGTTGAGAGGCTACAAGCTGGCAAATCTTCGAGCGTTAGCACTGTGACCTACATGTATTTGTTGATAAATCAAACTAACATTTTGTATATTGAACATTCATTACACAACAACATATTATGGTAATTTTCTTTAAGATGAAAAAGAGAACAAAACTACAATCTACTAATACTTTATAAAATGCAAGCAACTAATGGTAATCTTTTAATATAGAAAAGAATGGCAATGATAGGTTTGATCTGTTCAATGGGAGAAGCTAGCATGAAAACAATAGTCAGAGTATCATAAATAATGAGTGTAGAACAGACAAATAGTTCAGACTAGAAGTGTGTATAGCCTAGTAGGCCATCTCAAAATGAATATCAAGATGAGCACAGAGCAAGCATACAATGGTAAGTTAATAAGTGGTAAGAAAAATCAGTCCTGGCAACCAGGAGATGTCCTTTATGGCAAAGCACTACCTATAAGATGATCAGTAATGTATTTTTCTAGAAGAGACTATTCCTCTCAAAACTCTGAACGGGCTACTTGAGCAGGAGTTGAAATGTGGGCCTTTATACAAAGGCACAGCCTTGTTAATTTAGCAGAAAGTAAGAGCTCTTGCCTTTTAAAGAGTTAATATTATCAATCATCTGAAGATTAATACCACACCTGTCTGCTCCACAACAATCATGGGAATTCAAAAGTCATTGTCATTGCCCTGATTCTACACTTGGGCATAGGAACTCTCATTATATCTATCTCCTGCTCAACAATAAACAGCATTCTGCCACCATACCAAAACAGAAAATACTAAAAGAAGTGATAACATGTCTTCCCATTTCATTCTCAAACTTTCATATAGTTACCTGTTGCAAGGTACTCCAAGGGCCACTCTGAATTATCTTTTCTGTACTTAGTGGAGGCATCTTCCTAACTGAACTTTTCCTTAGTTGTTTTCTTATAGTTGCTTGCTTTCTTTGGATTTCTTCATATATTTTAGTCCAAGATTTGCATGTGTTCATCCACTTTATTCTCTTCTTTTCAAAAGCATCAGGAAAAATTACTTTACTAGAAGAATATGCTACATCTTGACTACTGTCCCATGTGTCTCTGACTTCTTCAGTAGCATTTTCCATCAGAAACACAGTTTTCTTCATAGTTTCATACTGAGAAAATTGATCTTTAATTTCTCTGTTATTAGTATTTGGCTGGACATTTGGTGGGCTGCTGCATATGTAGTTTGCCTTATTTTCGACCATGTCATTAGCACCAATGTTTAAAGATTCATCCTTTGAAATATGACCATTTGAAGCTTTATCAGAGCTAAGAGATTCATCTTTTGAAATACGACCATTTGAAGCTTTATCAAGATAATTTGTTTGTGAGTAATTTTCTTCTACTTGTGTTACTAAATTAATGCATAAATTCTCATTATTTACTTGAGAAGAGTGTTCCTTCTCAGAGCCTAGCACACTTGGTGTCAAATTTCTTTCTGCTGGAATCATCCCATTATTTGTTTCATCCATCATTTCAGCATGTTTTTCTTTTGATTCCTCTACTTGTTTATTTAGTTCCTCATTCTCTTCTCTTATTATTTTTATATTCTCTGTCTTAATATCCTTTTTTATTATTTCTAAGTTATTTTCTACTTTTTCAATCATCACAGCTTCTGCTCTTTTTTGTTCTGATTTTCTTTGTTCTTCTCTTCTTATTTGCAGTTGTTTTTCTCTTTCCAACCTCAGGCTTTCTTTCTTTTTCTCATATTCCTCATGCCTCTTCACCTGTTTCAAATATTCTTGTCTTGCAAGTTTTTCTTGTCTCTTTCTTTCCTCTTCTCTCTTTAACCTGTTTTCTTCCATTTGCCTGTTCAGTTTTTCCTCTCTTTCTTTCATTTCCCTTTCTATT
The DNA here is from genome assembly GCA_013400075.1 of Hippolais icterina. NCBI lineage: Eukaryota > Metazoa > Chordata > Aves > Passeriformes > Sylviidae > Hippolais > Hippolais icterina. Next base: position 26,979 of record VWYN01002360.1, on the reverse strand, counting down.
TCCTCTAGTATTTTTTGCTTCTTTCTCATTTCATATTTCCATTGTTCTAAAATGGGAGTGTATTTTTTACGGACTAAAAATGCTCTAAATCTAGCTTGGATTTTCACAGCTGCTATATTCTGTTGTTCAGCCAGTTGTTGTCTTTCTTCTGCTTTCTGTTCTTCCAAGGCCTTTTTTTCCTCTTCTATTTGCAACTTTAGCTTCATGATCGATTCCTAGGCCAAAACAATCAGGACAGACTTCAACTACTTTTAAAATGGGACAGGTATGGACACATATTTATCAATATCAAAACAGAATCTAGTATATTAACCATTCCATGATAACATTTATTCTCAAATAAATAAATATAACAGTAACCTCACAGTCTTTTGACAAAAGGTCATTGTACAACCTTACCTCATGTTGCCTTATTTTGTCTCTCCAAGCGTCCTCTTCTTTCTGTAACTCGTCTTCTATTGCAGCCTGGCGTTTCTGCACAACAAATTAACTTAAATGAATACTGTACAAAACCCAGAACAACACAAAACATCCTCTCTCCTATCTCACCCATCTTTTTGACTTTCCAACAATCCAATTTTGTGAATGTCCGAATTTAAATGAGAAACTGAGCACTGTGTGGATCAAAATAAACAACAGAACACTTGCATCAGTAATGTAGATTTGGTCATGTACTGAAAGATGCATACCTTCAGAAAGTCAGCATCTTGGTACTGACAGCTGCCACCTTCCTCTCAAAGGTCTGTACTACTATTGAAGATGAAAACTAGTTACGAAACCATTCAAAGTACAGACAGAAAACAGAAATATATCTGAACAATAGCATGAACAATCTCCCTTTAATGGCACTGGTATGTACTGATAATATTAAAATCATTCAAATGGGAATTTTGTTCAGTAAAGCTAAAGAAATTTTTTCTGAACTTGACTGAAACTGCTTGTCAATGGAAAATGAAAGTTGAAGTCTACTTTCTCACTATTTGCAAACAAACATTTCCCTCCTTGCCCAAAAAAACCTCAATCAGAAAAAAAGTCTTAATCAAACTGTAAGTTAGCAGCTAGAAAGTCAGTTATGTAAGTAAAATAGGCTGATCCAGAACCACATAACTTCTAGTGGAACCAGGATATATCAACCGAATCAAAGATGGAGGATATGAGGGAAGTAGTATAAACAACCACTTTCAGCTTGGAGCATAAAATCTTCCAGGTGTCTAAGCACTTTTTTTCATGGGCATTCAGAAACATGATGTTCAAACAACAGGAGACCCAGCATCTAGATCCTTCTGCAGTGGGGAAAGTCAGATTCTATTCCTCACCTCCAAAAAAAGCATTCCTGCAGCAGCAGTATCAAAGTGCCTAAACGTGGCCATGCCTCTCTTTCTCTAGAGAAAGCCATCCTACATCCAAAAACAATTTGTAACATCAAAGAGTCAAGAAGGCCTATCAGTTTTTCTGACCTTTTGAAAAGAGAGCTATAGTGGACACTGAACTGTCCTTCAGAGATCAAAGGTCTTTTCATTTACTAAGCCCTTCCTTACTACTGGTGACTTGAATTACCATGCTGATGCAAAGGTGCCCACCTCTTCAGAAACCCACAAATTTGTTAACTGAAAATGTAGTGTTAATCCACCTTTCAAAATACACTTATTTAGGCTAAATAATAAAATTCTGTGGCGTCGCAAGTATAACACCTGAGAGTAACATTTCTGCATGTTCTTACGTCCTTTTTCCTTTATGATGCTCCACTCACTATAGCAAAACATGACTAGGTAGTCTGAGTGCAACCAGTCAACGTGTTGAGTCACCCAGAACTCAGTAGAGTTCAGCCTGAGTAAGTCTCCCAGATAAAAACAGGGAAAGCAAGTATTTTAACTTCTAGCTAGATGAAAAGCAGCACCAGCATTGCTGAATGGAGTAATTTTGGTTCTGATTACTTCCATTAAGATTTTAACATCGAAATGTGAAATTGGGGTGGGAGGTCCAAACTAGCTAAATATTTTCTATTAGGGCACAGTGACCATTTTTCATTTGTGATTGATTTCAGCACAACTCTCATTTCCAGTACTTTGGCTGTTTTCATAATATAAAAACTTTGTAAAGGCAAAGCTTAAGGAATAATTTAAAATTTAGCACAGCAAATTCATTCATAATTGATTAAAAAAGTAAACACAAAATGCAATGGACTATACTTAAATATGTTTTACAACTCACTGGCAACACAAGTAGACAGGGTTTAGGACAGTCATATAGTTTGAGATAGTAGTCTCTTTTTCATATTAGAGCTTGAATTCAAATAGTCTAGACTGGAACAGATTGGCTTAATATCATTCATTACCTTATAAAGAAGATCTAACTTTATTCTTTCAGCCTCAAATTGCTCCAGATGCTGCACCCTTCTTGCATGTTTCTCTTCATTCTGTTTTTTCCATGATTCTCTCTCAGTTTTCCATTTTTTCATCTTCTCATTTTCAAGCTCAAGTGCCGGTCTATATTTTTCTTCTACTTCACAATGGGCAAGACTTAAGCTCCTTTCAAGACTAGCTATTAATCAACCAAGAAAACATTTTATTTAATTTCCTAATAAGTACTGGGGAACATTAAGCAGTCTTAAGGTATTTGCCAAGAAAAAGATCCTATGATGATATAGCCAGCAATATATATCCCAAGGAAATCAGAACTGCAGCACAAGTCCTTTCCATCAGAGATGTCATATTCCACAAATTACTGACTCCGCAACTACTATGCTTATTCTAAAAATGTACAATGCAGGATTGTAGAGGATGTCTTCAGTGGCTATTAGTGGGGTCTTTAGCACTGATACGCTCCAGCCCAACTCATCCAAAGGTCATGGCAAAGGAACATTCCCAACCAATGTGACTTAAAAAAAAAAAAAAAAAGAGAAAACCCAACCAAAAAAACTCAAACAAACAAACAAAACAAAAAAAGAAAAGAAAAAGCTGTGGCCAAAGCAGAACCTGCTTAGAGCTTCTGAACAGCTTTAATTTTTGAGTGGTATTTTTTGATAGATTTCTATGATAATTTTGGGATCTTGAAATAAGATAAAAGCAAATGTATTTGTTTCCATCCAACTCATCAAGTATCAAGCCCTGTTGTATACTGCAATGTGAAATTCTTTAAAAGGAATGCTATGATACTTATGGAAACAGAAAAGCAGGAAATAGTGATATGTTAAAGATCAACTCAACCAAATGAATAATGTGCTTGCTTACCTGTAAGAAAGTTGTCATCAGTGACCACTTCATCACTGATGGACTGACTATAATCAGGTGTTGTAGCAAGCTGCAAGTCTTCATTTTCAACTTCAAGCAGTATCTAACATAGTTTAAAATTGTTATTTAAAAATGAGAAACAAAATTTAAAAGCAAGACATTATAAAAATCTTCCAGAACAAGGATAAGCTTTTTATCATATGACAAGTACAACAATGTGAAACTTGCTACTGACTGGAATACTTACACATTGATTAATACAAACATATCAGTCATATACTGTTTTCTAGAGTAACAAATATTGTAGTATTTATCAAAATAAATAATATTTCTATGTGGTTTTTAAATATATTTAATATTTTGACTTGGAAAAATTAATGTCTTGCATTTGAGATTTATTTTACTTTCTGTGAAACCAAGCACTATAAGCATAATTACTGTTATGCACACCGGGGAAGAACTAGTTACAGAGCAAATTTTTAAGAAGACTATTTCAAAATAATACTACGGGCACAAGGATTGCTATATTTATTTCATTGTTTTTTACTGGCAAGTAATCTATTGATGTTCATTTATCATTTGTTCATCACATGCTTCAGGCCTATATTAATATTTGTAATGCAACTGAAGTCACATGAAGTAATTGTGCTGTTTTAAACAATGGTCTTCTGAGAACAAAGAATCATGTTTGCAAGAGTGCTCACTAATAAAAGCCAGGCAGCACATTAAAAGTGATTAAATTAAATACAGTTTTATATTTTTCTATGAAAATTTAAGCGAGTTATTCAGCCAAATCCTATGGAAATACAGAAGCACTCATGTTCATAACTCTTGATTTGTCTTTGAAAGGTACAGAGATGACTATGTTTACATTTTCTATAAAATAATGGAATATCTTAAGAGCAAGATTAATAGTAGTACATCTTCCTGATCATCATAAAAAAATAATATTAGAGAAGCTTAAAAGTGCCATCATAATATTAAGATAATATTCTGCAAATAATTAGCAATAAAAGATTATTCAGTTTTGTTTAATTTCGTTGATTTTTGTGCTCAATATCTCAGATAATTTATTTCAAATTTGAAAGCTTATAGACATAGTCTATTACACTTGATGTCCTAATTCTAAAGAATTGTATATAAAAACTAATCTTAATACCTTACGGATAGTCTGATAGTAAAAACCTGAACACATTTATAGGTCTCTTTAGGAGGCCACTAAAGCAAGTGTAAGCTATCTAGATTATTTAATAGAATTTTGTTCACTATAAATACTGTATAGATAAAAAATACCTTTTCATTAAATTGTTTTGAATCTTGACTTGATTCAGAAGGATGGCAATAAGCTACTTCATAAATGTCACCTAAAGAAAAAATAAATAAAAAATTTGGTTCACAGAGAGAAAATCCCTTACAAGTGCTCAGTTTTGGTCTACACTGTTAATCTACTCAATTTGTTTAAACTAAAATAAAGGGGGTTTTTTTTCCTTTCCTTCTCTCCCAGTTTTACTTAAATACATTTGAGAATAATTTATCTACATTAAAAGCAGAAAAGTGTAACAGAAACAGACACAATTATACTGTATGAATACAGTGATAGCAAATATGAAAGAGAACTCTCCATCATGAAACACAGCAGAACGTTTTGTGCAGAAAAATATAGTATCAGACAAGTCAAAATTGTATCAGACAAGTCAAAATTGTATCAGACAAGTCAAAAATCGACAACAAACTACAAAAACAATGAAAAAGAATGAAGATGTATAACAAAAAAAGAATAAATAGGGATGTTCCTCAGATATCAAAATTTGTAGTCAATATTGAACTTCTGGTCACCAAGCCTATTGCACTAACAGAACAGACAGTGCCAGCTCTCTGGCATATAAACTATGAGCTTGCCTTCAGTCACACAGTTGACAGCAATAATTTTTTTTGCCAATTAACAGTCATTTCATCCAATGTGAGTTTGGGCATCTTTCAAGACAGACTTTAAACATATCCTGTGGGAGTCAATTGTATCCAAACTCTGCATTTCAGCTCCTATTGACTTCATTTTAGATTTTCATGAAGAGTCTGGCCTGAGCCCTGTCTCAGAGAGTAATTTTGCAACTTGCCTTGTTTAGCATTAGATGAGTATTTAGAACTAAAGTTTAATTTCTGCTCAGATGTTAATTCACGAAGATAACATTGCATGGCTTTATTCCTAAAGATTTTCATCATGCATTCAGAAGCTGATGGAATAGGTTTCACTGCTTATTCAAGCTTAAAAGTTTGCACTATTTTACTGATGCTTGTTAGTCTAACTTCCACAGGCAATATGAAGTGTACAAACATTTTAACTGTGATAAACACTTACTTGTACTTTGGTCATCTTCTAAGTCCTGCAGTATAAGCTTTTCAGCATCTTGATTGCTGCTCTTGATAAAGTTTAAATAGGAGAGAACTGATTCTGGTAAGTCACCTGAAATCTAGAAGAACACAATCTTTGACATATATTCCACATTTTCATCTCACAGGCTTGAAAAGAGGTAAATACTTGACATAAGAAAATAAAGACTTTTGGCTTCACCTATAAAGCATTGATGGAGATTTAGCAGCAATTTCCACCAAAATTTTTCCAAATTCCTACATTCTGCTGATTGTCTTACCACCCACTGAACAATTAATAATCCTAATTTTAATAACATTCTAATCAAATTTTAGTAATGTATCTTGCACTGTCTCCAGAAACACATTTCAATAAATTATTGCGTTTATAACTGTGTTGGACCAAGAAATTAAAGAAAAAGTATATGATAAAGAATAGCAAATCCCTGTGAGGCACAGGATCTTTTTCTTTAAAATGTTTGGACTCCTTACAAAATAAATCAATTTTAAATTTACTAATGTTTAAAGTATGCATGTAAATGCACACTTTGATCCCAATGCTTCAGTTTTCTTTATTACATATAAACTTTCTATTCAAAAGATTGTCTTTAATGTCAAGATTTTGGGAAAATGGTCTGCCTTCTCTCAGATGTGCAAATTGTGATAGACACTGCTGACATTCAGTATGTGAGTGCATACACACTTATTACTGATGCCTTTGTCTATGTCACATGAAACATGATTTATGACCAATATTATCTACCCTAATATCCTACAAACCAATCCCTTTGCGATGAATCTCAAAGACTAAAATGGCAGAAAAGGACCCAAATAACTGATTTTATTTCAGAGGAAAGCCTCCTCCCAAAATAAGAAGTCATCCAAGAAAGAGTACTTGAAGAACCTATTTATATGGAAATTGTTGGGGAAGATGAAAATTTAACAGGAAAGTCTTACAGATATGAAAACAGGAAAGTCATACAGATATGAATGCTTAGCAGAAAGTTCTCTAGAAATGAAAGCAAGTTTTGATATAGAAGAACAAAAGATGTCTGAAATTAAAGATTGCTGAGCTAGTTGTTACTGGACAAAGGTTGAGATAAGTTGGAAGGAGATTTTTATGGTTGGAACAAAGGATATGTTGACCATAAACATAAACATGTTTTAACAAGTAAAGATAAATCTCAGGAAAAGCATAGGCAAACAAAAAACATGTTTTTACCACATAAAAAGAATTTTCTACTGCAAGAAAACAGAAAAACAACTTTAAGCTTAAACTGTAACATACTAGCTTGTGATTGGATAGTAGTGATCATAATATGGTAATAATAATAGTTACGATAAGCCAGAGTTAATGGTAAAGGTATTGTCTATGATGCTGATTGGTTGTTATGTACTAAGATGCTCAGCAAAGAAAACTATATAATGCATTGTAACCCGAACTAAAGTGGCTTCAGGCCTGCCTATAAGCTGTAGCTGGCAGCTTTAGGCTTAGCTCGGTCACCCACAACCCAGGACTGCTGTAACATTTTCTATGCAATAAACAGCATTTTGAAGAGCTGCCTGTCATCCCACATCTCTCATTCAGGCTCCTAAAGGAAATCTTGTAAGGAATCTCCTAAACCAGTCTCTTGTAAGATTAAAATACAGATTTCAGTGAAGAATCATCAGTTTATTCATCCAGATTTAATCTACTTCATCAAATCTTCCAGCTTCAGTAGACTCTAAAACAGAACCTGGAGGTCTGATCTTCTAAAGAAGAATGCTATTGTCACCACTGGAGGTTACACTTTTCATGAAGCAATACTACCAAGACTACTTTTCAGAAGAAATCCTCAGGTTAGGTGTGTTGGGAAAATGTTCACTCATCAAATGGGTTTTCCAATGCCAACACTACTTTTGTACTACACACTACAGAAGCAGTTTTAGCTCACTGAACACTTACTGTCTCACTGTCACTCAAGGGCTCCTCTGACTCCGCTGTGTCAGGATCATCTGTTCCAAACGAAGAAACACTGATTCTGCCTAATTCAATTTCTACTTCTTTTTCAATTCCTTCTTCCGACATTCTACTTCCCACAGCGTCTTATCTGTTTTGAAAGATTCACAAAATAAAATTATACCTTTCAACACAGCATGAGCCAAAATAAAGAGAGCCCTCATTTAGGTTGATTCAGATGTATTTATTGAACATTTGGCTTAAAACATGAAAACCTTACTCCATACCACGAAGGAAAAAATAAGAAAAACATTACCTTGTGATAAGAAAATCCTCCTCAGGAAATACCTTACAATTTTGCAAATGTCATTAAATTTAAATAATCAAAAACCTCCACCTGCCCTCTACTCTCTCACAAGGATTTTTTTTTCCCCAGCCCTAATAGCTACAAAGGGAAAAACAAAAACCAAACCTTTGAACAAAAAATAAATATTAACTATAACAAAATAAGTCTAAGAATATAGAAAGCACTCGATGAAATTTTAATGATAAAGTAGTGAAAAATGATGTAACCCAGAGAAGTAAAAAACTTGATCGATGCAGGCAGGGGGAAACCGGTACCTTGTCAACGCTCCCACCCCTCCTTTCGTAACCCGTTGCCACTGCAATTAGGGGAGTGGGAGGCAGCGATCAGCTCCTCGCCAGCTCCTACAGACCGGGCACACGGAGCGCATTTCTGCCGGGAAGGCGAGAAGCAGATCCCGGCTGAGAAGAAACCACACTTCCCGAAAGGCATCGCGCCCGCAGGCAGCACCGCCCACCGACGCTTCCTGCCAGGCCCGCGGCGCCGCCGCTCTGCATGCTGGGAACTGTAGTCCAGCGCTGAGAGCACATACACTCGTCCCGTCCCCCGTCTACTTCACGTACCCAACTCACCTGTCGTTCAGTCAAGCTCCTTACGGCGCCTCCGCCTTTCTCGCTGCCTCTGGAAACCTACAGCCCCTCCGCCCTGAAATTCCGCATCCGCCAACAGCAGGGTCGGGAGCTCCAGGGAGAAGAGGAGAGCTCCGCACCGCTCTGCTACTGCGGGGGCGTCACCACGGCAACGGGAAACAGCGGATCGGACGGGCAGCGAGAGGAGCCAAACTTCGTCAGGAGCGGCTGTTTCGCGTTCTTGGGGCATTAGGTGGTGCCCCTCCGCGTGAGACGTAGCACCTCGCAGCATCTGCTTTCGTGGTTTTGTTTGTTTTTTTAATATTGGGGTTTGGGCAGTTTTGATTGTTTGTTTGTTTTGTTGATTTTTGTTTTGTTTTGGTTTTTTTGTTTGGGGTTTTTGGGGGTTTGTCGTTGTTGTTTTTAAAGGGTATTTTTATTTTGGTTTTGGATTCTTTATTTGGTTTTGGTTTGTATTTGGGATTTTTTTCAAGTCATAGACTGGAATTTAGTGTTCTCAATAAATTGCAAGAGGCAATTAACCAGAAAAAAACCCCGTAAATAAAAGCATACCAAAACCACAGTAAAGGCGAATTAAAACACTGTGGGTTTGCTTCCATTTTTGTTTGCTCAGAGAGCTCCAGAGTAATGAAAAATGAAAACACACCAGACAACCCTTCTGTCTTCCCATGTTGGGGCTAGGTCATGGCTCAGAAGGGCTGGCTGGCACTGGGGCACTGGACTGTGGCATGGCCAGCCTGGCACACCCTCACAGGTGCAGGGGGACCAGTGCCTCAGCATGGCCCTGCTGGTGCCGCAGGTGGGGAGCAAATAAGACGAGCTTTTAAAAAAAAATCAGAGAAAGGTAAATACAAATACAAATTCATAGAGTCACACAATGGTTTGGGTTGGAAGGAATCTTCAACATCATCTCTTCCCAACGATCTGCCATGGGCAGAGTCGACTTCCACTAGATCAGGTTGCTCCATGCCCCATCCAGCCTGGCCTTGAACACAGGGATGGGGCACCCACAGCTTCTCTGGGCAACCTCTTTTCACTTACCCTTTGTGATGTAAAGGATTTCCTTGTAGCATCTAATATAAATCTCCCTTCTTCTAGTTTAAAACCTGTCTGCATTGTCCTATCACTGTCTGTCTGTGTAAAGTCCCTCACTGGTTATTAAAAACTCGAAAAAAATGTCCAGCTGGAGAATTAGAGACTAAATAGTTCAGACTAGGAAAAGTTATGCAGATCAGGCAGGCTGCGGGTAATAACATTTTTGTGTGTTTATATGGAGCACATCTAACCCTGAGTCTCATGAGGAATACCAAGATGCAAAAACAGGTATAACAAAAATTAAGAGCTAAAAGACAAATTTAGGTTTGTTATAGATGATTAGAGGCCAATTCAAAATAACAGGATTTATTTAGCAAAATTTCCAACACCGAAATCAAAGCCACAATAAAAATGGGACAACAATCGATCGAAAGTTGGGTGGACCGAGTGGCGGCACAAGGGTACCCTCCGAACTCGACCACACAGGCCAGGTTTCAGACTGTGGGTTTTATACAGATTTTTCACCCTAAGGCAAAGTCTATTGAAAATCCAGGTATGCATGTGTTTCTCAATTTTTCTAAAAGGAGTTCTGTCTGCATGAAAAGAGTTTTTGATAGTCTTTCCTGAAACTCATCTTGGGAGGGATGTTCTGATCATCCCAGATCTCCACCAAGATGGATATCGGATGTTGAGGAGCTGTGAAGTGGGGGTCCACCCTTGATGAATGGGCCATCTTCCAGCTTGGCCTTGTTGTTTCAGTTGCAAATGTATTTGCCTGTTCTATGGATTCTGGAATCTTGGAGACGCCTTTGGGTAGCTTCTTATTAGTAAACTAATCTATAATACAGTATTTCATACACGAATTTATCTAATACATTTATTACAGGTTTTGCATATAAAATGTATATTTTAGGAGCAATGGGGAGGATCTGCCAAAAATGATTGGGGTTTTCCCATCTACTGTCCTTAGAATAAGCTGAATATTTTTCTGAAAGTTTTAGGAGTGTTAAGCAAAAAATATTTGCTTCAAGGGCAACTGCCTACAGTTTTATCACCAGTGTTATGGATAAACCAGATCTCTAAATATTAAAAAAAAATGGAAACTTGTCCATCTGAAATCCACTCTTATATAATATATCACTGGTGAACTCTCTGTAATCAACTCTTTATTCACTGATTGAATGTGCACTTAATGTTTCTTTTGTAGTGGAGTTATGCTGTGCATATACTGAATAAAGACCATGTCCTCTACTTAGCAAAAAATAATTGCCAATGAAGGAGATGTTTCATAGAAATCATAGAAATATTTTGTTATAAGCGAAATATCCAAATTGTTTTATATGAAGAAATTTATTAAAGTCAATTTGGTTACAAAGAAACAAAAGTCCACCACCAAAAATAAAAATAAAAGAGATGCCGAGCCCGGGGCTCGACACTGGTGAACAAGGTCGGACCAGCAGTCTATCTGGCAAACCGTCCTTCCCTGGTTCACCAAAAACTGCCACTGGAGCCTGGGCTTTTATACAGTTTTTGTGCCCTCAGGCTAGACCCAGCAATGTAAATCCCCTCAACCTTCCGGTATCTCGGTGTTTTCTATTCTTCTCAGCTTGCATTGAATAGTTCTTCCTGGGCTTACTTGAAGTCCTTTGTTTTTCCCTCCCAGTCCGGTGATGTTGTCCAGGTGGCACCGTTATCTCATCAGGGAGTGATGATCGCTTGATGCCTCACTCCAAAAAGGTGTTACTTCGCCCTGTACCTTCAAATGCAAATGAAGTCTCTCCCCTACATCTGAGTTCTGCCCAGTATCTTCAAATGCAAATAAAGTCTCTCCCTGAGTCTGGGTGCCTTCAAATGCAAATAAAGTCTCTCCCTGAGTCTGAGTTTTGCAATCTGAGTTTTACAAAAACGGGGAGTGCTTAGTATGTTTCCTATATTTAACTTTCATCACTTTATATAAAATAATATCACAAGCATGAATTAATTCTTAGCCTCCCTCATAATTTCATTTCATGAAATGAAGAATTTTCAAATCACTACTCACTCAACCCTAAGGCTAAACTTAACACTAACCCTCACCATAACCCTAAACTTGACCCTAACACTAACCCTCAAAATAAAACCCCCATCCATATGGGTGGTCGAGCTTAGAAAGAAGTAGGAGTAGCAATATTGAGGCCCTACTGGGACTACCTTGCCATTCATGCTACAGCCATATTGTTCCTGGTGCTGTAGGCTCTTTTACTCACTCAATCCTAGCCCTAACCCTAAATATTGTCCTAACCCTCAGACTAACCCTAAAGTTCCAATCCACATGGATGCTCGATTTTAGAAAGAAGTAGGAGCAGCAATGTCGAGGTTGTACCAGGATCACCTTGGTGTGCCATTTCCAGCTCTAGTGTTCCTGGAGCTATAGGCTCTTTGACTCACTCAACACTAACCCTAACCCTAATCCTAATGACATCTTGGGACTGTGCAGAGGTTCTCATTGCTGCAGCTTACATGGATTGAAAGGTGTGGATTTATCAGTTGTGGCACCCTGACCTGATGCCCTTGCAATGCCTTTTGGATTGCCAGTGTCCCTGAAGCTGTAGGTTCTGCAGCTCTCTTAAGCTCATGCAAACCCGAAGTGTAGCTTCTTGTTGCTGCTGATATCCCCATCACCACTGGTGGCACTGATTCAAAAATTGTAGGGTGGACAACCTTGGAGCCGTGCTGTAAAGAAAATTCTTCATTTCACAAATTTGGAAATGAAGGGAAAACAATTGCATGGCGTGGAATGACAGAAAGTGCATCAAAATGAGCTGAAACTTCCTGAAACCTGTTGCCTGTATCTAGAAAGTCAGGGCTGACCAATATAAGAAAACTTCTCTGTTCTAAGAATGTGGTTATGTTGGAAAAAATATATCACTGTTTGACCATTCTCCTTAAGGTAGGATGGAAATATTCAATGCTGGTAAAAATTTTCTTGTATAGAAACAATGCAATATAAAATATAAGTTAATTTATAAGGGTGATATTTTTAATTTTTAGGTAAATATTTTGAGATGAACAGAATTATTATTAAAATTTCTCAGAATAATTCTTTGAAACTGCACAGTTAATACAAGAGAACTATTGCAGATTCCAGTTTTCAGGTGGAATATATAACTGTTCAGGGGGTTCTTTTCTAAAAAAATGCATCACACCATTGTTTTGATACATTCTATTTTTGAAAACCAAGAAAAAGTTCAGTTACTCTTTAAAAAAGTGAAACTTCTCCAGAGAAATTGAAAAACCTGTTGTCTCATACAGTCTATAATTTTAGGAGGTGAATTATTGACCCCATTATTAACTCCACTCCACTGTAGTGCTAGTTTGAGAAGCTTACTGTAGCTTTCTTCATGCTGAAATCCAGCAGAAGTTTTATAATCCAGGCATTGAGGATCTTGAACAGAGCAGGCTAAGTTTGTGTTTGCTGAATATTTATTTCTAAAAAATCAAATTTGATAAATATGTAATGTGTTTTCTATGTAAAATAAGTTGTTAATGCAAGATAATTTTTGACTGCAGAAGTTTTGCATGTCATCTCTTCATTTCAGCTGGTATCCTTACTATTTAGTAAATGCTCTGAAGAATAGACGCACAAGTGTATGCCAGGCTATGTAAATCTTGCCATATACATATTCCAAAACACATGGTGCTTCCAAATTTCTTTAGCAGCTTAAAATAAAAAAGACCAAAACCAAAGCTAGACAAAAATGCATGTGTACAGTGTAAAAAGGCAATAGAGACTATACACCATCTTGATGATTCTACTGCTGCTATTTTTTTTTTTTGTTCAATATATCAGGTGACTGTTAAAATTTATAAAATATTATCTGCGGAAAGGAAGTTCCACTGTAATTTATAAGAGTAGTTACATTTGTTTCATAATGAACTCAATATATGATTATACTTTCAGCTGTGATTCAAAACTGAAAACAAAAGAATGAAAATAAGAGATTAAAAACAAAATACAGAAGTGCTATTTAAATATCTTCAGTGGAATTTGCTTGGCAAGAAATCTGTTTTCTTTCTCTTATTTAGCAGTTTGAATTTTTCTTTTTTAGATGTTTTTAATTAAAAAAAAAAAAAA
>VWYN01002360.1:0-13296 GCA_013400075.1 Hippolais icterina | reverse complement strand
AAAAAAAATCCTTCCCTTCCCCTCTGCCCCTACCCATAAGACTTTGGGTCTCATGCTTTGGATATTTGCCTTGTGGCTTTTATTTGACAGAAACAATTTCTTCAGTGTTTTTTTCTGAGTATAAATAGAATTTTTATTTTGTTTTAAATGATTGCAGAATAAAAATTCCCACTCCCTGGAAGTGTTCAAATCCAGGCTGGATGTGGCTTTGAGCAACCTCGTCTAGTGGCAGGTGACCCTGCCTATGGCAGGGGCATTGGAAGTAGAGGGTCTCTGATACCCCTTCCAATCCAAACCATTTTATGTTTGTATGGTTCTATGTAATCGACAGAAGAAGTAATAAATTTTCTTTTTCACAAGGTGGCAGTATTGGATTGAATTGCACGGCTGTAAAGTTTTTTTTCTTCTTGAGTATGTTTTCCATCATTACGTGGTATGATTATCAAAATAATGGAAAACATATTACTATATCTACAATTTAGATTGAATTGTTTTCCCTCTGCCTGCTGGAAAGTGGCTTCCAGCTAGTCCCGGCTGCCCTGGCTGGGAATCGTTTCAGCTTCGGTTAGGCAGTCGCAGGTGGACCGGCAACCACCCCCCGGTGGGTCAGGAGCTACACGAGAGCTGTTGGTGAGGCTATGACGAAGGAGGAAAAGGAGACTTCGTGGCAAGATGGCGTTTATTGTCACCTGCACAGCATGCAGGCAAGGCCACAAAGTGAAGTAAGAGGGGCGGGGTAAGCGATTATAAGGGACCAGAAAAAGGGGCGGACACAAGAGGGAAAACCAATCAGGGGAGTGGGGATGGCACACAGACAACGAATAGGAAATGAGGGGTGGGGGATTTCCCAGCCTGTTCCAATCAGGGACTGACTTCTCCTGATCTTTCCAGAAGCAGGGGAGAGTCCTTCCCAGAGATGGGCGAGCACAGGTGCTGCACAAACAAGTGCACGGGGAAACCATTTGAGAGAGGGAATAGGGGGAACATGGACTAAACCATTACATAAACAATTAATATTAACAGTAATTAAAAACCAGAAAACACGCCGCTACATTAGATATTGCTTTAATTTATGCAATTGATTTATTTCTTTCTCTTGGTGTACAGCTTACAGATGAATCACTGAAAAATAAATCAGCTCTAATAATATTTTCTTTATATCAATTACAAGACTGTGTTTGAACTGTGTTTGATGAGATGATAGATCCTTTAGGTGAGGATTTGGATGAAATGAAGAAGAGTATGGGCCTCTCCATCTGGATATTCCTTTTTCCCTTGTGTTTTATTTGTTTGTTTGTTTGTTTGAGAGAGAGAGATATATATCTATCTCCCTGCACATGTGTTAATAATTCTTGGCAAACAGAAAAAAAAATCTGTAAATTTAAACTGTAATTGTTCACTGATTTCATTGTGAGTGTTTCCCATTGTTCAATTACGAATGTTCTGTTTACATCTCATACATTATCACCGTTGTCTCAATTTATTAAAATATATATTTTTCTTTCTGTGAATATAGGTAATAATAATAATAATGATAAAACCATTTTATCATTCTTCTATTTCCAGCCTTTCAGTAATGTCGTGGCAAAGATATAATAGTTTTTCTGGAATAAGGTGTGTAAGTGGAAGTCTCATAAAGATAAAAGGAAAATAAGTAACAGTACAAATGCATTGTGTTACAGTTTCTTCAGTCAACATATCTTTCTTGTATAATACTTGGCATTGGATCGGTTATTATTTTACATCAGCCATGGGAGTCTTTGGAGTGTTGTGGACATCAAATATCTGATAGTTATAGTAGGTGGAAATCAGCCTCCAATTTTCTTGTAAAATGAAAGAGAATTTTGTGTGTATGAAAAATGTGATCCTGTCTTGGTGTGATTTCCACATACAAATTTGTTGATAGAAAGACATATTTAGACAAAGTCCTGGCTCAAATCAAATCTCAGCACAACTGAAGACTTCTCCATATCACTGTATGGGTTTTCAATGACAAAATACTTCCAGTTTTATGCAGAAAAGATTTTAGCCACTGTATTTATCAGCATAGATGCTTTTAAACACTTAGTATGTGTTGAAGAAACAAAGAAAAGCCTGGTCCAGAATATTGCAACTTGAAGGCACAGATAGGTACAGTATGACTACAATACTAAAATATGATTAAATACCTGAAGTATGATTAAAAAGCCGTTGCCTATGTATACTAAACTGAAGACTCTGTGTTTATATACAATTCCTGCTTTTTAAGGGAATAATGCTTTTATTTCTGAAAAACTGCATTGTAACTATACATTCTTTTTATCATTTGGATACATCTTTTCCTCCATCTTTTATTTATTGTCACCCTTTTTGAGAGATCTGTTTTAGACTGTATGAAAGCTGAAGCAGACGACTGTGCTACTGATTAAACACTACAAATATAACACAGTCACTACTGTGACTGTTAAACACTACAAATATAAAATTGCACAGCAAAGAGTAAAGCCCAGATGCTATAACCAGGAAATTCTTCCTTCTTCCTCCCTGCTACTGCCTAGGAATGTAGTGTGTGCCTCACAATTTGTTAGGTGGTGAAAGAAAGCATATGTCTCATTTCCAACTTCCATGGAATTACCTACTGTCACAGTATCTAGATACTGTTGGTGAAAATTTGTTTTCACTGGAAATAAGCAGAATCAATTATCTGTTTATTTTGTGCCTTATAGCTCAAAGGAGTTCTTAAATAGGCATGGGACTTAGGTACCATTGTCTTTCAAACAAAAAGTAAAGAAATAAGTATTTTCTTCAGTGAAGTACAGCTGCTTAAAACCAGCTTTTTTTCTTCACTTCGAAGAAAGTTATGGCTCTGTCTTTAAGCCCAACACGGTGAGTTCTTCTTTGTTTGAAGTCTGTTTCTTAGACTATGATGCCACTTTCCGCAGGTTTCCAGGAAAAGAAATTTTTATTTTTGTTGAAATCACTCTAAATAATAGTCATGAAGGATTGTACACGAGGTTCTGGAATTTTTTATCGCATTGTTCACTTATTCAAAATAATGTTTATACGTAGGTTGGCTTTGTACATTTTTTCAGTATATGAGTTTTCAAATCCTGGTGGTTTTAATGCAGACAGCAATGTTGGTGATGTTAATTATGAAAAAAGAAGAAGTATATTGATGCCTTGAAAGGCTGACCTGAAACAGAGACTGGATAGAGTTAGAGAATAAAGTAGGTATCTATTGAAGGGCCTTCAGGATCCACCTTGGGCAAGACAGGAGCCTGAGCATGGCTGCACCCAGGGTGGACTAAGAATGGTCACACAAAACTGGCCCTCTGGTCATGACAGCTTATATTTTCATAAGTTTTGGTTCATTTACATATTGGGGTTTAATTGTCCAGTTACAGCTTCAGGTTGCGAGGTCCCATCCTTCTTATTCCTCTCTTCAGTCCACTGTTGTTTATGTTGTTGGGCTGAAAGTTGTCCTTGGTCCTCAGCAGAAAAAGGGATTTGTTTTGTCTACCTGCCCTGTGAAGAGAGCTTACTGGCACTTAATATGAAGGTCAGAACTACATCCCTAGGCAGCACAGAATCTGAAAATATGAAAGCTAAAATCTAAGGCATCAATGTAAATTATGTGGAACTGCAGATAACTTCAAAATTGTTTCATGCAATTAATTTAAAAAATGTTTTAGAGTGAGTTGTCACTGTAAACTGTATTACTATTTGATTGAAGTTCACTCTTTTACATGTTGACCAGGAATAGTAGAACATGGAAAACTTGATTTGAGGAATTCAGCGTGGTTCAATACCATAAATGGGAGTGCATGGAAATATATTTCCAATTTCTCCCCTGCAAAAAAACATACCCTTCCTATTCAGGAATGTAGAATCATCAGCTTTATTCCTTATTGTGGGATTACCCAGCAAGTCCCTCTTTCCTGAGTGTCTGCAGGCATGGGAGGAAACATTAAATGCTGAGCTGCATGGTAGCAGGTGACAGCAGTTGTTCTCTGTGCAATTGATAGTAGTACTTATTGATACCATGGCATACAAAGTATACCAATGAATTACAAACTTTATTGTTGGGACCTGTATTTTAGGTAAAAGCAGAGATCTAATCTGAGGAACATGTATCTTCAATTTGAACAACAGCAAGCCACAATAAATACCAACATAGCTGTTTCTAGTAACTGTTCCACTTTGAAAATTTATTCCATCATTTATTTTTCTACATATAGCAACTGCAATAGCTTGAGTAGTTTTTACAGTGTTATGTGGAAGGTAATCTGTACTGAATCAATACCAGCCAGGCCACTTTTCTATTCCATAATTTCAAAAGCTATGGTTTAAGAAAGCCTCCAATGACAACGTTCTCATAAGGTTCATATGGTTCCCCAAAGCCTGCTACTACTCAGGCAGAGTCCAGCACAAATAAATTACTTTTTGTCCTTCAAAGTGCATCTGTGTAATCAAATTTCTTCATCAAATGTTGATTTATAATGATGGAAATGTCCCTGTCTTATATGATGGTTTTATATTTTGAAAGATTTAAAGTGTCAGGAATAATGCATTCTGGTGTTAGCTATTTGTGCTAGAAAAATTGAAAATTTGAAGTTAAATTCATTTTATATCAACTGTAATTTCACTTGATCTCAACCTTAATGAAGTGTTGCTGAAGTATAATGATAGTTACATCATCATTCACTGTGAAAGCTTTTGAATTTTGTTTTTAGGATGGCTATAGCAAAGGAAACAAATTGGAGAAGCTTAATTTTCTTATTGCCTTGTAATCAAACCTTTTAGTAGCCTAGGTTTCTCCTCTGCATACATTCCCTGCTACAGTCTCTTAATCAGGCTTTTTATGATGAGCTTGCCCACTTCAATTACTGTTGGAGTTGTATTTTATCAGTCTCAGGAAAGATGTAGGGCCAATATGAGCTGTTCGTTCCCCTAGCCTACAGCAAAACAGGTCCTGGCCAGATTCTGTGGTACTCACAAATGTTTGTATCACATTAGGTCTGGAATCAGTTTTTGGTTTGTGCTTATTATTATGTGGTGCTGTGCTTATTAGAAGTATGAGAAGTAGGATTTTGTATTCAGGACAGATGGGGTGGAACTAAAAGGTTTCCTGTCTTACCTGGCTCCAGTTGGGCAAATCACCTTGTGCTTGCCTATGCTGTGTATGTGATTTGGGTTCCTTTATTTATCCTTCCTTTTGGCTTACAACTTTCCTATTAGTGCAATGGCTGTGATGTGTCTTGGACCATATTTGGCAAATTGATTAGAATGCTGCTGCTTGCAAGTGATCCTTGAAGAAGCCTGATTATCAATAAAGGATCAAGGATTGTACTATCCATCCACACTCTTACCAATATGCATATATCAAATGCTATAAATATTTATTAAAAGGTCCACAATCAATGGAATAACAGAATTGATGATTTTATTTCTGAATACAGGAATGACAGTCTGACTGAGCAGGAATCTATATGGAACATTCTGAATGCTATGCAGCACAGTGTAAGGAAAAAAACCCCACAAAATATGACCTCTAAAAATACTGCATTGACCAGAAATGTGTATACCAATCAGAACTTTTTTTAAAAAAACCTCATTTAGTAAAGGATTAATTTTTCAAGATCTGCTAACATTATCTGATGTGATTTGGCAGATACCTTGCTGTTATATGGGTCACTATTGATGAGATTAGGCTCTTGAAAAACTTCTCATTTCATGTAGGAGCAGAGGATTCTGGTCACTGAAAGCTGAAAAATTCCTGCAGCTGAAAAAATTAATGGGAATTCTGGTATTTTTTACAGTGCTAGATACCATAAACCACTTGATCTTCTTAGGTCTTGAGGCTGATATGAACCAAGCAGAGATGTTATGAGGTCAAAGTAGAGCTCCTCCTCTGAGAAAATTTGAAAAGGTTTTGCACTGAGACACTCAGAAATAGTACTTGAGGTCTAAAATGGGCTTGCAAACTAGTACACATACTTAATGCATTGACAGTTTCTCCAATTTGTTTCCTTTCCTATAGCCATCCTAAAAACAAAACTCAAAAGCTTTCACAGTGAATGATGATGTAACCATCATTATACTTCAGCAACACTCAATATATTTCCTGTGGCCTGGCAGCAGGTAATTTTTTTATTCATTGTTTTGTCTCTGGTCACTCAGAAGCCTTGTATTTTACTTGTTATCTGTCAGCCCTGTAGGCAGTTCTAAATAAGGATGCTTCAATAGAACAGGAGATGTGCCTGATCAATATCACAGAGAAATTTAGAAGTGGTTTAAGAAGCATCTTGACATAAACCCATGCTGTGCAAATCAAAGATGACTGTGAAAAGCAGCACTATAAAAAAAATATACAGTACATTTTCCACTTGTAATTGTGAGCAATGTCTCCACTTGTTTGCATTATTTGTTTCCAGAGCATCTCCAATACTTTACAGGATGACCGGAATGAGAAAGACAGTGAAATATGATGTGGTTTGTGAGACCAGTCCATGTTAGCATTCATGTGTCTTAATATCATGGGCCCAGTTTGCATAGGACTGCCTGATATCACCTCTGGACCTGGAGCAAAATGATACGTATTATCCTCTCCTAAAAACCATGCAGTGTTACAAGGACCAGACAATGAGGACAAAAATGCAGTGGGCAGTGGTTGCTTCTTGACAATGCAAAACAGTAAATAATGGGAAGTTATCTAGTGATATCTGCTCTTGTCTTGTTTTGCTCATCAGTTCTAAACTTCTCCCTCTTTCTACAAGGCCTTGTTGTTATTAAAAAATCCCTTCTAAGTATGGAAAACATTTATGTATTTTTTATTGTATTTCTACCTATTTTGTTCTACATAATAATTTGACAATTGTTTCAAAAAGCAATATAATAAATATACATTTTAACTTGGAAGATACTCACATCCATTTCAGCATGCATAATTCATAGGAATCAATGCAAACTTGAAAATATTCTTTTCAGCATTTACTTGTAAGTTAATCTCTCAGTTAAACAAAAGCAAATTCTGTTTTGATTAAGTCAGAAGTTCTGGAACATTTCCATGCAAAAATGTCAAATTTCCTTAAGAACAAGCTGTTTAGTTTAGATGATTTAAATAATGCTATAGTTAACATTCCACGGTAGACGTTAGTGATGTATTTGCTTTCTGGCAAGTAAATACCAGAACTTATCATACCATAGAGAAAATTCTATTCTATATATTTTAAAAGTATGTTCTTATAAAGATGCAATACAGGTTCCAAAATTGATATGATTTTTCTTGACATCCCTTCTTACATACTTGCCTAGGGATGTGAAGAACATTTAAGTACGTAGTTCGAAAACAATGCTCTTACCTTAATCGCAATTACTATAACTCTACTTACCATAAAGGTAAGACTATTTCTAAGTGAAAACCCCACAAAATACTGGTATTTTTACTCAGAGTAAAAATCAATCCAGTGCCATTTGATTTTGACATGCTCTAAAGTTTTTTTTAAAGATTTCCATCAATTTTAATTAGAAGAAAGATCAAGCACTTTTTATTGACAAACCATATATTCTAACACCATCAGAGATTATGTTGTCCAAAGTCTGCAAAAGGAAGTGATTGACCAGACTTCTGAAAGCAAGCAGCATTTCAAGGTCAGGAAGTGGTTAAAGAGTATGTAAAATCTCTGCACCAAAAGACCTCTTTTGTGCTCTGTTTGTACAGAACCTACTCCATGAATGTACTAAATCAAACAAGCCAAAACAGTGAAATCTCTTCTCCTACATATCTATGAGAAAATTTTGTTTGACAAAAAGAATAGAGCATTCAATATCAGAAGAAAATCACATGAATAATGGCAAAACAAATTGATTGTTCACTCCACAGATACCCTGAAGGTAGGCAGAAGGCAGGAAGGAAGATTTTTAATAATATCTAAAATTGTGAAGTTCAGTATGAAATCAGTGCATTTTTACTCAGACAACTAAATGCATCCATATATCATACCTCCCCATAGATGTATGTAGTAAAAATATTCTGGCTATGTTGTGAGACAGTTCAATAATGAAAAAGTTTCTTTTTCATACTCACCTAATGCTCACTAGCACAGATCATGACTGTCTCATGATCCTTAATGTACTATCACTTGTCAGATGGCATAGAACTATTATCCCTATTCAAGAGCTAAGACCAAGAATCATAGGGTAATTTAGTTTGGAGAAGACACTTAAGGTCATTGACTCCAACCATATTTGGATTCATAGGGCACTGAAACCTTTAACACTTAACACTGAATTACGTGTCACTTGAAATAGATTTCAAGATACTTCTGTAAATGTGGACCCAAGTGACTCGCTGGACATCACACAGCAGTCTGTACTGATGCAGAAAATTCACCTTGTGTCTTTAGACATCCTGATCATTCTCTGTAGCGGCGCGTTTTCTATTTTTTTTATTTACTGTTAATATTAATTGTTTATGTAATGGTTCAGTCCATGTTCCCCCTATTCCCTCTCTCAAATGGTTTCCCCGTGCACTTGTTTGTGCAGCAGCTGTGCTTGTCAATCTCTGGGAAGGCCTCTCCCCTCTTTCTGGAAAGATCGGGAGAAGTCAGTCCCTGATTGGAACAGGCTGGGAAATCCCCCACCCCTCGTTTCCTATTCGTTGTCTGTGTGCCATCCCCACTCCCCTGATTGGTTTTCCCTCTTGTGTCCGCCCCTTTTTCTGATCCCTTATAATCACTCACCCTGCCCCTCCTCTTCACTTCGTGAGCTTGTCATCATGCTGAGCGGGTACAGAGGGACAATAAAAGCCAACCTGTAGCACATGTCACGAAGTCTCCTTTTCCTACCTTCCTCGTAGCCTCAGCAACAGCTCTCGTGTAGCTCCTGACCCACCGGGGGGTGGTTGCCGGTCTGCCTGCGACTGCCTAACTGGAGCTGAAATGATTCCCAACCAGGGCAGCCGGAACTAGCTGGGAAGCCGTTTCCAGCAGGCAGAGGGAAATCGATTCAATTCTCCTTTCTATCTTCTGCATTGTCATTCATAGGAACACAGTTAGTGGTCAGATTGGCTCAGTCATGAGTGAGTTTGAACACTTTCTTTGTTATTTTTTCCTTTCCTAGATTTTTTTTGATCACACTCACAAGCTATTTAGAAAAGTCAGGAAGAATAATACTTGGCCAAATGAATCATGAACTCTCCTGAGCATTGCTGTGGTGCAGGAATTCTCTGATCCATTCTTATGACAGTCCATGAAATTACTTCCACTAAAATCTGGATCAGGCTCTGACTTGTTGTAATCATGATAATATTAACATTTAGGCTTTAAAATGTTTGGGGTTTGCTCATGACTATGGTTATGGTAATATGCTATAAAATTTTGTGTGTTTGAAGTTTGAAGTACTATGTTATTCACTAGCTGGTTAAAAAAATCTTCCTGATTAGCCGAATACTAGTTTCCTGGGTACCTGGATCAACTCGTACAAAGTGATGTGAACAGTACTACATAGAACATTGCACTTTGAAACAGAAGAAGCCTTTTATCAGATTTGGTCAAGAAAATAATGTGCTAAATGTTGCTTCCTTAGGCCTTTACTTTTCCTTCCAGTTCTTCTCTGTTTTGTCTTTATCTGTTGTGTAATTTAATCTCAAGAAATTTCACTGAGTGTTATAAATATTGGAGTCTTCAGGACTTTTCCAAGGGGTGTTGTTGTTGACATCTTTTTTTCTCACTTAATGTCTCTTACCAATAATATAATCAACTAGCTTTAGTGCTTCAGAGTGGAGTGATCTTGAAACCTTAAAACATTCTTTATCCTCTGATCGATGAGGTGACCTGAAACATCTTGGGAACACAGGAAGGTGTAGTATTGCAAACATATATGGTAGCATTTTTTTTTTCTAAAACCTCCCTTTCAGTAATCTGATCCCTATACATTTGGTATCTTCTTTTTATTTAGAATGAAAATAATTCCACTTCGAGTGCTTGACGCAGTCTGAATTTTTTACTTAGAGAACTTCAGATTCAGGAGAGAGCCTCCTTCCCTCCAAGAGTTACATTTTGGGAAGTACACAATACTTCAGTCAGTGTGAATAAGCTTCTGCAAAAGTACAAATACTTCTGTTCAGTTCACATGGAAGGATTCTTCACTATTCTAGCACAGTAAATTACATCCAAATCTAATAAATACCTATTCATGTCTCACTGGTTTGTTGCACTTAAAATAATTAATCATGTCCATATGATGTTCTGTTTCAAAAAGATATTGAGGATGAGATTACCTGGCTAAGCACAGCCATGTAAAGCTGGACAAGTATTCTAGTGCATGTGAAGTGTAAGGTACCCCTGTAGAGTAGCAATTCATTCTTTTTCCTATATAAATATTATAGAATGGCATCCTCTTAGAAGTATCATTATTATGCTCATTTGTGTGGGAGCCTACTTGTCCTAACTCATAGCTTTTATAACTTGAAATGGTTAACACTAAATGAACTGAATCCCACTTTAATAATATATAGTCGAGAATTCAGAAAGTCCAAAATAAAGTTACATGTGAAATTTGCATTTGTCCCTAATGTATCTTTATTATAGAACAATTGCCAGTTATGTGCTCACATATTGGCTTTCCACAGTAGGCTGAAATACAAATTCTTTAAAAATCTACTGTGGTTTGTACACAAATATTATTTTAGGATGGACTGAAGCAATTTCTAATGTCCTAAGAAAAAACTTGGCATGCCCAAGTGAGAGAAAAACGTGACTCTGTATGTAAGGAAATGCTCCACAATACCTGATAAAACCTGTATAACCATTCACAATTCATAATGGATGCTAAAATTTGCAGCAAGCACACAGATAACTAGACAATAGACAAATGTGTGTGTGCAAGAAGATTATATTTATAATTGTCAATACTGCCACATATACTGCTGATGCTTACCAGGAATAACTATAAAACATCACTTTAAATATAAAATTTAGTAAAAAAGGAGTAAGAATGAATACAGGATAAACTTTATAGGATGGAAAACTAATTTTTTTTCTGATGTTTTGAGATACAAAAATGGGAACAAGTATTTGTTTGCCAATTTATGCAATTCTGATAGGTAGCCACCAGAGGACACAGGGAGCTAAAGAATAATGCAGGCGATAGAAAAAATAAGCATAAGATTTGCAGAATGCCATATATACACACCTTATACATAGCTCACACTTAAAAACATACTGAATAAGTCTGAAGCTAATAGCCACATGCACTGTACTAACAGAAAATTACGCTGAGAGACTGTGCTTCAGAGGAATGGCATGGGAAACAACTCTCAGTAGCTGGGTTAAAGCTCTGTAAGCTAATGAGCTGATCCAATTCATCTAATTAAGAAGTTGTGCCACTAAAATTAGGAGATGTCCTTAAAGGAATTATTAGTGTAAGTGTGCAGGTAGAAATCATAATGCATAAATTCTCTATACAAATAAAGAGAGGAAAAAAAGACTATGGTTGCACAGTCATTTCCATTTGGGTTAAAAGCACTCTTCTGCTGCAGGGTGGTCCCACTGCGTTCAAGTCCTTTGCCTTACTTCCATACCTGGCTGGGCACTGGCACTAGTAGCCATCCAGCTCTGTGAGGAACTGCTTTGATGGGTAGTTCCCAAGACTCTGATGGGTCCAAAAAATAATCCTGCAATAAAGTAGTGATTGGTTTAATTTTTGTTTGTTTGGTTTTATTTATTTGTTTTGGTTACTTATTTGGGTCTGGATTGAATTGGTTTTTTGTTTGTTGAGTCTTTTTGGTCAACCCTTGTCCAGTGTAAAATATATATATGTTGCAGCAATTGGAATTTCTGTTCTTCCTCTCTGTATATAGGGTGTTCTAAACCCTATCCTAAAACTAGGCTCCCTCTTCTTTTCTTAATATCTGCCCCACCTTGTTATGTGCCTGGATGCACAATAGTTAATCTTCAGTAAAAGAATATTGAATCTTACTCTCACTGCCCTCTCAGTGTCTCCTGACTTGAAATTTTAAAACTGTTTCAACCTTTTTAGGATAATGAGACTGAAAGCACGTTGCCTATCTGTATTGGTTCTCCAATTATTGTAACATTAGATAATATAAGGGAATGGGATCAGTGTCAGCATTACATCAAATAAATAGTTATGGTGTTGTTCACTCTGACTAATATTTGCTGAATTCTCCAGTGGGCTTAAGAAGAGCTCAGGTGACTCTGAATAAATTCTACACTGCTAGGTTTAGATTTGAATTTTTATAGGACTACAGGTACAAGCTAGCTAACATGTAGCAATGTAGCAGGCACTTTGAAACTGCATAGTCATTGCAATTTTGGGAGAAAATTTTTGGACAAGTTAGGCACAAATTAACTATATGCCGGTCTATGTGGCTAGGCAGCGCTAGAAAAACAGTGGTGGGAGTGCCACCTGGTTATTTTGTTTTCATATTCTGGAAGAAATAAAAATTGTAGTTATTTGGTCTGCAATTATATTGCTCATACTGCTCAATTCCTGAGGGAACAGAATCTACAGTTTCCACAGGACATTTGTAATTTGTGCTTGGTACTTATCCAAAGCTAATGTAATCAATGTCAGTTCTGTGAATGTCATGTGTATATTCTGACTGGGAACTTCCCAAAACACTATTGACAGAAATACTTCAGAGTAAAAGTCATGGGGAAGAGGTGAAGAGGTTTATATATTTTAGATACAAGCTTGGTCTAGAATATTTTGGATGCTTTCAGGTGTGACATCCAAGAACCAGAGGATCCAAACTCAAAAGAACAGGATAGATCAAAGAGATAATTTGTCTAGGATGACTATTTGTAATGAAAATTTGAAACCACTTTTTATTATATGGATATTACCACCTGGAAAACAATCATGCATTAACAAAAAGCCCCCAAAACCAAAAGAAACAAAAAAACCCCAAACCCCAAAAGCCCCCCAAAACAAACAACCAACCAACAAAAAAGGAATACCTACCATAAAAATACAAAGGAGGAAAGTAAGATAAGAATATGAGAACAGTTTTTTGTTTTAATAAGTCAAGCTTGCTAGATCTTTTAAGAATTGTGGGAGCCTCTGAGGCCCCCACAGAGAGGCACTTTTACACCTTGCTCTCCCCATGGAGGGAGAGCAAGGTGTAAAAGTGCATAGCACCCTCTCAAGAGTATCCTTCAGAGACATGCCTCTCAGTCAGAGTGAACAGATTGTATAAAACTCCATGAGCCCTTGCCCCCTATGTCAATCCCTCGATTGGATGAACCCTAACATCCTGGTTTTCCTGTCCCCTGTCCTAGGTTACGATGTAAA
>VWYN01002357.1:48369-62828 GCA_013400075.1 Hippolais icterina | reverse complement strand
TGTTTGTTTGTTTGTTTTTTTTGCAAGCAGAAAAGCACTTGCAAAAGCTCTGCCTGAAAGTCCTGTTAAATTTTCAAAAGGCTGTCTAGAATGCTTTGCATCCTGGACAAGAAAGTCAGCATGTGCTTTGCCAGTAATGACAGAGTTGTAAAGATAGTCCACTCAGTTTAAACTGAGTTCTTTTCCTGCCTCATGCCGTATACCTTTTACCAAGCAAACTCTTACCTCCTGGGCAGGTCATGTTTTATTGCTTCTGTCTTTGTATGAAATACAGTATATCCATCTTCATTCAGCCTCCAGACAGGATGAAAGAGCAGTTGTAAGGTAGTATTCAGGTCAGGTTTATTGTTAGTGGATGTGAATTCTAGAGGTGAAAACAGCTGGTTTGGGGTTTGGGTTACTCTAGGAAAGGGAAGCACTCATATTGGGCTGTATTTGGCCTATTAAAAGGCATTAATCTGTAGCAATACAATGCTGTTGAGCTTGTGCATGTTTAAAGGTAAGAGATAGCAAATCTTCCTAACATAAAGCATAAATCAAGTAAGTAAAGATAAAAGCTTTCATGCTGATAGGCACATCAATTTTCTACTTTCACCCAAATTGAAACTGTGGAAGAATATGTATTGATGCTTTTTTAAATCTAAAACTCATACTACTAGAGAGATAAGAGCTGCTGGAAATAAGAGTTAAACAGTTGTTGTGGACAGCCAAATCCCATGGTTTGTACTGTGGCTGCTATAGAGTCCCAAGCAACTTACAGTTCCATGCTGACTTTGATTCCTAACAACTGCTGTCTTACACTGTGAGAAGCCACTGTGCAAGGCTAACTTGGGCTGACTCGGGTTTGGTTCTGAGCTATGCTGTGTAACTTTGTTTCTTTGGAAGCTATATGTAACACTGTACTAATTTCACCTTTTTGTACACCTTAAAAGTGCTGTTGAGAGTGTTTCAGCAATGGTTATTGCTATAGGCTAGTATGGCCACCTTGCCAACAGTTTTTGTCTTTAAAGCTTTTTTGGATGGGAGAGCAATAGGTAGGAAGGGATTCAGTCAATGATAATGTCCTTGTTTATGTACAGCATGCACAGCTATCTGAGAAATGTTAACTGCCTGATAATCTTTTCTGCAATTCCTAAATAACTTAGTTTTCGTATGTAGTGATCATGCTCTGTCTACTCCTTCTGGTACAATCTAGCAACTCTTCCTGCAACTAATCAATACAACTTAATTTTCTTATGTAAATGTTCATTAAGTTTTTGAAAAACAGCCCTAAGTAAAGACTGCAAGCCTCCCAGCTCTCCAGCAACTGAACAGGGAGGACTAATGGGACCATTTCCCTTGCTGCTTCGTGTTCATGTTCAGTCTTATGTAAATAACAGCAAGTGGTGTTTGATTCTGGACCATTTCAGGGCTCAGTTGAAGAACTCTTTCTGTAGAAGACTGAGGTTGGTAAAAGGCATTATAGACCTTGAGATTACACTGGTTTGTGGGGCTGTCCTATGGTGTGAAGGGATATCTCCCTGCATTGGATACTAGAGTCAGTGCTTTAACATAGTCCCAGGTGTTCCCATCTGGCAGGAATTGGTGGTGAAACTGACAGCTAAACAAATGGGGAAGTTGAGAAGGAGTTCCTCAAAACTCGTGTGATACCCTGTGCAGTGACTGGCTACATGTCTCTAAATTTGACTGTGTGGAACTCAGTTAAAAAGAAACAAACCCCAACCAAAACTCTCCAAACCAAAATCCCTACATTCTAAGGGAAAAGCTTCTTTAAATGTGACATCATTGACATGCAGAAGTAGTAAAAGCCTTCTGATCTAACTCTTTCCTAAGAGTACTTGATTAGTGGGAGCAGTGGTCAGTGGTACTGTTTTAATAAGGCTATTCTAAAAACCTCTTTTAGTCATAAGAGTCCAGCCTAGGGAGACCATGTGAATTACTTGTGTACTCCGTTTAGGAGAATTGTATTAGCAGTGTGGCTTTTCCAGAGGCACAGTCACAGAGACACAGGCTTGGTGCCTGACTTGTTGCATAGCTTTAAATTCCATGGCATAAATGCTGCTTTAAAACTTGAGTTTTGAGTATGGAGGTGAGTGCTTTCTTCTTGGATCCTGCTTGTTCTTACACGAGATAATCAGGCAGTTGTGAAAAAAAGTAATGTGTAATATCCATTCTGAAGAATATGCTGGGTAGTGATGCTGTTTTCTGCAGCATCATAGTATAAAGTGAAAGGACAGAAATAAAGTCAGCTTCTTTATAGTTTTCTGGAACTTTACTATGGCTGCTGCTGTTTTCAGGCCATTCTAATAGCTGCTTAGGCAACCTTTTTTGAAACTGTCTGTAGGGAATGAGCTAATCATACTGTGAAGTACTGACCCTAAAATGAGGCAAGTGAGCTGAAAAAGCACACTGCTGAACAGGAACTCTTGTCAACTTCCTTCACATATTGAATTCCTGTCTCTTTATGAGAAGGTGATAACACACCCAATTCTCCTTGTATGTTTGTCCTTGCTAGTAAAAGGTGGACTTGAATGTTTATAAACAGAGGAGAACTAGGCTTCCAAATACAGCACTTCCTTTATGTGTTCTTAAGCCTCATATGCACAAAAAGATAAAAGCTCAAATGATGATACACTGTAAAACTAAATCATAGAGTTCAGGGACTGCTTTTCCCAGTGAAGACTTCCAAACAAAGCAGGAAGCTATTTTAGTAGCCCAGACTTCCCAAACAATGGGCTAGAACTTGATACTGCTAGACACACTCAAACGTAAACACACCATGATAGTCTGACCTTTTAAACAGAGGAATAAGGCAACTGGCGTGCTCAATTCTACATTTCAAGTATTCAGTCTAAAGTAGTTGTACTTAATAAGAAAAAGGCTTTTATTAGTTTTCTCTGCTTATGGGCAATTGATTTTTTCCCTGGATTTTGGTTGTGAATAATTGTACTTTGCCTGTTATTGTTTTAAATCTCAGGGTTGTTGTAGAACTTCTGTAGTTGCAAATTAATTCAGAGTAAGTCTTAGACTTGGAAAAAATGAAGTTAACAGGTTTAGCCAGAACTGTGAAGCTAGCAGCTCCTTTTGAACTTGTCCCTAAGGAAAAATCTGGGTGACTTCTTCAGAAGATGCTTTGAAGGCTCTTAGCCTTGAAGCTTGCAAAACCCCTTGTTGCTCACCATTCAGCAAAAGGCTGAGTTTGCTTAAGTCTTTAGCTGAAGCAACTAGATTTAGATATAAGCCTTAATATTCTCTGAAATAATGATTTGTGTAGAGCTGTGCTGGTAGTGTTTTTAGGCTTTACTTCTCAAAGAACTTTACTCAACAAATAAGTTCAAGAAAAACTCCAAGTGGTAGTTGAGACTGCAAACTAATTTAAGCATCTGATTTATCATGTATAGTATACATAATAGCTGTTACAATGAACTTACATGAGATAAAGGAGGCAATGTTTTATGTTCTAAATTACTAGACTAAAGTGCCGAACTTCTATGAATTAAGCTGGTACAGTAGTCCATTTACACTGAATACAGTTCATGCTTCAATATAAGTATACTCTGTCCTCTCTTTCAGGCCAGGAGCGCTTTGGAAATATGACCAGAGTATACTACAAAGAGGCAGTTGGTGCTTTTGTGGTCTTCGATGTCACAAGAGGCTCCACTTTTGAGGCTGTTTCAAAATGGAAGCATGATTTGGACAGTAAAGTACTACTTCCCAATGGCAGCCCCATCCCTGCTGTTCTCCTTGCAAACAAGTGTGACCAGAAGAAAGATGGCAGCCAGAATCCCTCTCAAATGGACCAGTTCTGCAGAGAAGGTGGCTTTGTTGGATGGTTTGAAACATCTGCCAAGGTGAGCTTAATAGAAAAATATTTTTAGTCTCTTGAATACTGGCATAAGAAGGGTGAATATAATCATGTAGGAAATAAAGTTATGAAATGTAGGAAGTGGCAGTCAAATTCAGCAAAATTTGAAGTGATGTGCAAGCTAGCTTCATTCCTGAAGAAGTTGAGGCATATTTGGTTTAGATTAAAAGTTATCTTTAATTCAGAGCACCTTGAAACTCTGGAAACCTTGATTATCTGAGTTTGAGTTTTTTCATCTTGCATGAAAGATGATCAGTCATTTTTTAGACGTTACTACTAAATGCTGATCAAGCTCCCCAAAAGATGCAGGTAATCTGTAGGTGCAGGTTGTTAAACTGCATTTTCTGTTTGTTACTACTAAATGCTGCACCTAGTAGTGCTCCCCAAAAGATACAGGTAATCTTTAGGTGCAGGTTGTTAAACTGCATTTTCTGTTGTCACTGTTTTATGTAGGAAATGGCAAGATTTGAAGTGAACAAGCTATTTGCTTACTCATTACTACCTACCCACAGTGTTGCTAAAGCACTTTTCTATTTTATCAGGCAATGTCAAGACTGAACTGGAGAAAAACAAGCAGTTCTGTATAGTAATTTAAGTTAAGAAAGACAGCTGCTTTATTCAGTTAACTTTGAGTAATTTCATGTATTGTACAGTTTTAGTCTACAGGCTTTTTGTCAATGCACAGATTAAACTGGCAGCAGCTTAGTTGGAAGTGAAACCCAATATTTCCTTAAAGCTCGACTGATTCTTAAAATGAAGGACTCCTCTAGATGAGTACAGTGTGGCTGACAGACCAGATTACTGATCTGGATGATAAATCCTTTATAAAGTAAGATAAGCCTCAAGGCCCCACTTTTCCCTTTGCTTGCCTACTTCCTTTAACTGCTGCTGCTGAAGTGTTACACAATGATGTTTAGACAATTCTTAAAAAGCAAAGTCTCTCAGAAGACTATAAGAAACAAAGTAACAAGTTGCTCTTTGATTACTTTAAGAGAAGGATACACAGTTAAAGGAATTAGTTAAATTAGCTAGCAATTTGTTTGCATTTGAAAAGATTTTCAAATTCATCCATCTGCTACTAAAAACTATTTTTAAGGCTCTTTATATTCAAAAAGAACACAAAGATTCTGCTTTTGTAAAAGTCTTTCCTGAAGCTTTACCTGCCTGTAATTCTATGTATGAACTGTATGTTGGCTTAAAAATAAATTCAAGTAACACTGGAAAGAATCTAATGTGAAATTCTAGTGACAACTTGCATTTTAGGTGGCATTTAAGACAGGACAATGTAAAACAAGGTTCTTGGTGCAGAGAAAAATCCAAACAATAAGTTTTAGGTTAAGTATTAATTGACTTGTGTAGAACTCTGAAGAGTGTAGTTGAAATAGCAAAAATTTAGGCTGACTGTCTTGCTTTCTAAGCAAACCAGTTTATGGTTTTAAGTCCTGCCCACTTGGTTATCCTATTAATCTGCTTTTGCCTTTCTGTTGGAACTGATAACTGATTTACTTAGGTCTAGTCATCAGTAATATACTGGGCTGGTATTTCCTTTGGAACCAAAGAGGAACAATTCCAAACATGGCAGCCCTGTGCTGCCAGATGGTCCAGCCTGTGGCCCAAAACTCCTTGGAACTATGCCAGCTTGGACCCTCAGAAACTGGGATATTCTGCCAAAGTACATCGCTAAGTATCCTGCACGCATACATTCTATAGGGTGTATGGGAGGGGACTTTTCAAAGTATGCACAAGAACATGTAGAGTGGCTAGATGAAGCACTTGGAAAGTTGTGATTTTGAGGCTCATGGAAAAGATCTTGCATAAATAAGTGCATCCAAATTCCATCAGAAACAGAAAAAGGCTCCAAAAGGTAGGACAATACTACAGATGATCTAATGGCCTAGGATCTTTACTGATGCAGAAATGCACTTTGACATTTGTGAGTCTTCCAAATGCAGGTGACACTCATTCCCCTGACTGCCTACTAGATTAAAATAAGAATTCAACTTGTAATATGGATGAATAATTTTGTCTCCGACTTTCTACTAACTTTATCCAAAAAACAAGGTGTGAGCATTTAGATGCAATGACATCTTGCATCTAAACTGTTTGTGTTCTGCTGATGAGACTGAAGAATTCTTTTCTTTTTGGACAGCTTTTTAATAGGAAAGTATGACTTAACAGGAATATGTGACTGTCTCAAAAAGATCACTGACTTTCTTGCTTTTAACATTTTTAGGACAATATCAACATAGATGAAGCTGCTCGATTCTTGGTGGAAAACATCCTGGCCAATTACAAAACCTTTCCTAATGAAGAGAATGATGTGGGGAAACCAAAACTGGACCTAGACCCATTGAAAGCAGAGAGTAAATCACAGTGCTGCTAATGCTACCACTGTTCAGTAAATGTGATGGGATGAGCAGCAGGACTTTGCCTTAAATCAAAATGCTGCTATGGTGCTGCGTTGTGACAATCCATATGGGGTGTCTGGTA
The DNA here is from genome assembly GCA_013400075.1 of Hippolais icterina. Classification (NCBI taxonomy): domain Eukaryota; kingdom Metazoa; phylum Chordata; class Aves; order Passeriformes; family Sylviidae; genus Hippolais; species Hippolais icterina. Next base: position 56,473 of record VWYN01002357.1, on the reverse strand, counting down.
CTATCTGAATTGGTGACTTATTTGGGTGTTTACATATTCTTGTTTAGCATGAAACTGAGTATCTTGTGAGTTATCATTCCACTTCCTTGAGTGTCTGCATCTAAGTCTGATTAGTGTCTCCTTACTTGAGAACAAAAGGTAGTGTTTACACTCCTAAAAGGAACAAAGACAACATTCAGTGTCTAGTTTGCTTCTAGGACATATGCTACATTCCAAATAGGACTCACTTTTAGCTGAATAGACTCTTGCACCTTTAAAGTCAACTTTTCCTTTGTCACCATTTATGTCCCACTTGAGCCTTCTCACCGGCACAATTGTCCCTATTTATTATCCCCACCATGAGGACCTGTCTCATTGCTACTTCTCCTGGACCAAGACATCCCAGAAGTCTTGAAGGGGCCAATGACAGATGGGAGGTATCTTTCCTAGTGTGATCACTAAGAATGAGTGGAGTGGATGGCTTTTACCACTAAGTAAAAACAAGATGGTTAAATTATTGTGGTTTAACAAGGGAAAGACATGGTTATAAGAGATACTAATAAAAATGCATCTCCAGCAATTTAAGGCTGAATATTTTCAGCTAATACTTTACATATGAAACACATTACTGAATACAGTTGTACTGCTGGCACATAGTTATGGTAACCTCACCCCTATGCACATTCAGAAATAAACATCCAGTAACTTTTTCATGCACTAACACTGAAAACTTTACAGAGAGTACAAAAAGTAAATATCTTACTGTCCTGTGATGATGAACTTGCTTCTTTTTTCTACTGTCTAGACATGGTTCTGAATACCATGAGCAAGGAGAGAGGTCTTGAGGGAAATATCTTAATTGGTTCATGCTAGTCTGTCAACCTTTCTGCCCCAAGCTCTGTCTTTGTCAGTTTTAGAACTCTTTTGACTGCTTTGAACTAATGAACTGGCATACCAGTTTGTAACTGTATACTGAGATGCTTATGTTTCTTTGTTATAACACATGTATTTTTGGCAGCAAATGAAGTTCAAAAGGATTAGAGATATTTCATGGCTCTTGACTGTGTTCTGGAACTCTGGCTCTGCTTGGCTCAAAGGCTTTGAAGCTCCTCTTTATTTTAAGGGTTTCTTCTGTCCTGGTACCTCATTGCTACTGACTTCAGAAGTCTTACCTTGCTGGGTTTGGTGGTGCTGATGTTTAGGTAAACATCAGAATTAGGTATATGCAGGATTTGATATACTTTAATCTGTATTGAGATTTCTTAAGCTGGCTTTTTTTCCTAAAGAGTAACATACTTTTTAAGAGTTAAATAAATATATTTGGGCATCTTTTGTGTGTTGGTGTATGTTTTTGAGAACATGAATTCTCACATGTGTTCTACCCTATACTCAAATGCTTTCACTGACATTTGAAAACAACTTTATCTTCTAGTATGTGCTATGTTAAAGAATTATTTAAAATTACTGTATGGCCCTGGGAAAGTTGTTTCAATGCCTGACTTTTCTCAACAGTTGAAACTATCACAATATTCCTATTCAATCACTTGAATAACTCTATTTAGACTGTAAACTCACTTTTGATGTTTAATCTCCACTGTACTGAGGTTTTTTTTAACTTTAATTAAAGCCACACAAATGTAAATGCCTACTTTACCTCTGCAGGCAGTTTCCGCAGCTGTAGTAGATTGTGGATTTTTTTTTAAATTGTTTAGATTCAACAGCAAAATGGAGACTAAACTTGAGCTTTGTGACTCTGCCTGAATGCATGAATTCATCTGGGTTCTGTCACTGATAACATAATCCTATGCAGGTTATTTTCAAGAATGTCTAAACTTTTGCTTGAACAGTTACTGCTGCTATATTTAAGTACTTTCCTTGTCTTGTACATAGCTTCTTCTAAACCTCTGCATGAATGTAGAAAGGATATGACTCTAAAATTGGTAGAACGTACTGGTTTTGATACAGGTTGTCATTACTGAGGCCAGTAGTACAAAATTACCTGCAGGATGCAGTCTCTTTTTAATTTTCCATCACTTTGCTGAGGAAAAGAATTTGAGCTCTAATAGAAGCTACAAACTGCATTCTCGCTACCCCTCTGTGATATTTGAAACTGAGCAGGTGGATTTGGAAAGCTGATCCAGTCAGAACAAGAAAACTGTAAGACTGGCCTGAGGAAGGAAATGGTAGCATCTCCCTGGTAGAGGGAAATGGAACTGCAGTTCATGGTTAGCTAAACTAGTAATGAAGCCCTATCCTAATTAACCCAAAAACTTTGATTTGGAAAAATATGTGGAAGGCAGACACAGTGATTTTTTTTTTTTAAATATAGGATTTTCTGTTGTATCCTAACTGCATTACTAGAAAAATGAGCTCCAAGCTCCAGAGTTTTGTTTAAACTTTGTGTCAGGCCTGTTGAGTTGAATTAGTTCCTTAGATTGAACAAATCTTTGTTCTTCTATAATAATGAATCTGCAGGGAATAGTTGAAGTCATTCCTAGAGACCCAGTACTTGATGTCACCATGGAACAGGTGGATGTCCGAAGGAGTCTGTGACCATGTGGAAAACCCATTCTGGAGCAGGCTCCTGGCAGAACCTGTGGCCCAATGGAAGGGCCCATGCTGAAGCAGGTTTTCTGACAAGCCTTGGGACCCTGGGGGGAATCCATGCTGGACCTGTCTGTTCTGAAGGACTGCACCCTATGGAAGGAACCTACACTGGAGCAGTTCATGGAGCCCAGGGGAAGAACTCACATTGGAGAAGTTTCTGCAGGATTGTCTCCCATGGGAAGGGCCCCATGCGGGAGCAGGAGAAATGTAAGTAGTCCTCCCCTGAGAAGAAAGGAGCAGCAGAGACAACATGTAATGAACTGGCTGCAAACCCCCATTTCCCATCCCCCTGCACCACTGTGTAGAGGAGGTAGAGAAAATTGTGAGTAAAGTTAAGCTCAAGAAGAAGGGAGATGTTGGAAAAGGTGTTTTCAAGATTGAGTTTTTTCTCATTATCCTACTCAAATTTGATTGGTAGTAAACTAGTTTACCTCAGGCTAGTCTGTTTACCCATGAGAGCAACTTGTGAGTGATTGCTGCCTGTTCTTACCTCAACCCATGAGCCTTTTGTTGCATTTCCTCTCCTCCATCCAGCTGACAGGGGAGTGATACAGTGGCTTTGGTTGGCACCTGCTTTCCAGCCAGGGTCAGCCACCACACAGGCAAACTACTTGCCTTGAAACTTAAAGAATTGCTGTTTTCGATGACACTTTGCCATAAGATACCTAAAATCACTGCCTTCTTGTATTTAATAGTTTAAGGTGCAAGAACTTTCCGTCAGATTGTCCACCAGGATGCCATTTCATTTCATTGGGTTATTGTTTTAAGCACAGTTAGATGAGATGACTTACAGCTCACATGGTTATGGTGGCACTTGGCATATGGATGATGGCATAAGTGTGACAATAATTTATGTAATTTTTATGAGTTAGAAGACATATCAGTCTATGGTCTTGCTTCTAAATTTCATGAAGGATGTTAGTCATATTTCCATTAAAACATTTATCCAGCAATCTTACATTTTGCATTTCTTAAAATAGTACAGCTTTTTGTTTTTAGCCTGCATATACAACTGCAGCCCCACTTAAAACACACTGAAGTTAATCACTGTTAAAAAGGATTTGCTATGATCTGCAGTATGCCTTTACTTAGAACAAGAAGACTTAACTTTTTAAATCTCCTGCAAAAAGGTTACATTTTTTATAGAAAAAAAAAAATGTAGAAACCAAAATACTAAAGTAAAACAGTACTAAGAGATTCAATAGGTTCTGCAGTTCTGTAGTTTACACTACATTGAGCTTGTGTATTCTCAATTTAAAAACAAATACCCTTCTGTCCCTCAGGCTACTGTCACAATTTCATTGTATCTTTTAGCCAAATATCTAGAATTTTTCAAAGAGGTAATACTATTTCCTCTGTCCATATCCCAATATTGTAACAGTTCCAGCAGCTAGAGAATCACAGTTGTCTTGTTTAACTCCAGATTTCAGAGAGGGTTTTCACACTGTATCAAACAGAAAACATTTCCTTTTGACATAGAAAGATATTGCTGTATCATCAAATGTAAATTTACAAAAGGAAGGCAGTGGTTCTGCATGGTTCTCTGAGCTACTTTGATTTTCCTCTGCTGCCTGCTCTTGGGGCATACACTGTTTTATTCCTGTATTTGAGTGGAGAGATGATCAAAGTTGTGGTCCCCAGTTCACACTTTTATCTAAATAAATAACTGCTCAGGAGCAGTCCCATGGGACTTTATGGTATTGCTGTATTTAAATTGGATTGAACAGCTGCTTGATATTTAACAGAATGTTTTGGGTCTGTGTTTCTCCAAAATGAGATTATAGCATGAGAACGTGATAAAACAGTGCTCTAGCAAATAAAGAACTTGAAAATAAAAAAGATAAGGGGAAATAATAACATAGGACTCTGATGAACCCCACCTTTCTGGCACGGTGTCAAATTCAAGAGAGGCTGGAATGCTGGAAAAACCGTGTTCCTGACAAAATCAGATGAGACATGGCACCATAAGATATTTTTGAAATGGCAGTGAAGTGCTGTGCTTAGGCAAAAACCATTTTCTATTATGCAGTTGGCTGTGATTTTTTTGCCCTACCTTGTCTTATTCCATCAGTTTACCCAAGAAAGTGCTCATATTCCACTTTACTCCCTAGCCTCACGTTAAGAGTTAACAGAATAGGACTGCCTGTTTCAGTCCCTCTGTTTGAGGATGATTTTGCTCAAATTCAGTTCCCTGACCTATGTCACCTCAGTGACTGACTGTTCCTGACTCAGTGCACAGACTGCTCCTTCCAGGCTTTATCACATACTGCAGTGCTTTTATTTTCTCATGCATTACCATTTGCCACTCACAACTGCTCTGGTTTTGATCACCCTTCGCTCTTTTCCTGATCCTTCACTGCCTGCTTCTAAAGAAATGCTGATGAACTGCTGTGCTCCTCTATTCACAATTTCCCACTGACCTGTACCTTCCTTGCATCTCTTCCACCTACCGTTTCACTTAGCAAACAGATAAAAGAGTATTGGAAGTTAAGGGCAATGGGTTTTTTATCTGTTAAATGCATTAATTTCAGAACCTAGGTTTTCCTATCATTTGGTAAAAAGACATGGAGGAAGTCTCAAAACATCAAAATCCTTTCATCTTGTGACTGTTGCAACCTCATGCTTGAAAATGAAGCAGCTCTTCTTACAGAAGCCTCTAGCTGAGTTTGACCTTAACCCATTTTTTCATGGAAAACTTCCCAGAACCACAGAATGGGTAAAGTTGGAAGTGTCCTTGGAAGCTTATGTAGTCCTACACCTCTGTTCAGGCTTAGAGCAGGTTGCTCATGGCCATGCCCAGTTTGATAAAAACTCCACAGTCTTGTTGGAAAACTTGTTCCAGTGTTTGACCATGTTCACTGTAATTAAAAATAAAATAAAATTTTATTTTAAAGAGGAATTTCTCATATTTAAATTCTCACATTGATTCTAATCCTGTCACTTGGCATCTCTGAGAATAATGAGTGTCTTTAGCCTACTCATCAGTTATTCTAGATGTTCTGCTTTGTCCCCCTACCACACCCCTTTCACACTCTGGTTGTGGAGTCCTTGTGCCCTCTGTAAACTCAGAGGAGATTGTCTGAGTTCCAAGACCTCTGAGGGCCTTTAGTTGTGTTGCTGTTCATAGTTATTCTTTTTCTACTCTCTCCAACTACTATGTGTTGCTATAAAGAAGTGCAAAATACTTAAGGTTAGAAGGCTGCTTTCCTGCAAGTGACTTGCATATGCAGTAGCTGTTGATGTGATGCTTTCAGGGACAAAGAAAGAAGCTGGTGTTTTGAATGGTATCTTAGAAGAATGATGACCAGAAGGTCATCCATCCATTGCTAATCAGTATGGGCTTCCTTAGTATTTGTGTAGTGACATCTCAGTGGGTTCCTAACACTTCCTTTGTTGTCTTGTGCATTTATTCCACATTTTCTGTCAGGCAGCCTCTACCCTAATAATTTCTTTCCTTCAGGGAGTGTCTGTCAGATATACTTCATGGCTTGAGACATTAGGGCACTGAAACAGCTGATGTGACTTTACAGATCCTTTGCCAGTTAGAAAACTAGCTTGTTTGAAATTCAGATTAATTTCTCTTTCAAAACAAGCTGTCCTTGTCATTGTTGTTAGGTTATGGAATTCTAAATTAACTTCTTGCATAAATAAAATTATGTAACTTGATGGATGTTAAACTTGAGATCTTTTTTTCCTTCACAAAGCATCTAGATATGTGCTTTTAATGCTATCACTCTTAGCAAACAAACTTATTGTAGGATTTTACAGTAAAAGGTCAGGTCCATTCTGAGCTTCCTATGTAGTAACTATCATTGAACACAGCAAAGAATTAAAGGCTCTGTATTTAAATACGATTTTCTGATTTCTGTTCTTCCTCCTCTACCACTCAAAAATGTTTGCAGACCCAGGCACTCAAATTTCAGTTACTTTTATGTTGTCTTTCACATAAGTGTATTGTGAAACCTTCACTTGCTGGGTTGCCGCAAACTTCCTTGGTCATCTGCAGTGGGATCCTAGCCTCACCCTACTATGAAAGCTTTCACAAAGTTTCAAAACTTTCACCTCTTACTTTTATATGTATGTTTCATAGATACTTTTCCATAGTATTTTCTCTCTGCAGTAAATATAGGAAAGGAAAGGGGATTCAGAGGAATACAAAGGCTGTAATTTCCATGGTGTTTTTATCTGCATTCTGGGTCACAAACTGAATCCTGTCTCCCATCTACAAGTCGGCATCAGCATCCAGCAAGGTGTGGAGGTGAATAGCCCTGTGCTGGCACTGAAGAGGTGTAGTCAGATGTTTGAACTCACCTCTGTCTCTGCTATTTTTTTTGTCTCTTTGCCCTAATCAATATTTGATAGCATAACTGTATGAAGAGAAGACCACTTGTTCAGTTTGAAAAGAAATAAATAAAATTGAAATGTTTACTTGGGTCTCAAGTGAGAGGTATCCCAAAGTACCTTATTTTAAATGGATGCTGTTGGACAAAATGCTAACGGAAATGCCAAGCTGTGGCAGAATTCTGCACTTTGAAATTTATGAGTGTCTATCTGGCTGCCTGTCATCTTGATGTAAATCAAGATCTGACATTTGTCTAAATTAAGCCTCTAGATGTAGCAACATCTGCTTATTTTTCCTCCTATTTTTCATCTACTTGTGCCCTCTGCAATTTGACAAACAGATTTTCAATTATTTTTATATTGGAAAAAGATTTAGCTTGGATAAGAATAAACAAAGAAGTATATTCTCTTTTATCAAGGATTTTTCATCATTTTACTACAGATTGGGAAACAGCAAGTATGGTGTTAGAAACAGGAGTTGTTAGCAATAATGCAGTCTCTGGAATGTGTCTGAAAAAGTCTGCTTATTAACTAAATTGAAGCCAACTATCTGCTGTATTCAAAACCAGATGAGAAATGCTAATTTTATCTGACCTTGGTGGAACAGCATTCACTTTGGTAGTCATGGGCTTCAGAGCAGGAATTAAGTAATTGCCTCAATCTGAAATTAAAAAGAAAATAAAGACTTGCATAGTCTAGCTCTAAAATTTCTCCAGGCTGCCGGGGCAGAGCTGACTCATATTTAATTTGCCATCGACCGAGGCCCCCAGGTCCCTCCCTGCAGTGCTGCTGTCCAGCCTCTGTTTCCCAGTCTGTCCGCACGTCCAGGGTTGCTCCGTCCCAGGTGCAGAGCCCAGCACTGGTCTTGGGCAAACTTCGTACAAGTGGTGATTGCCCAGTCCCCTCACTTGTCCAGGTCTCTCTGCAGGGCCTCTCTGTCTTCGACGGAGTTGACAGCTTTCCACAGCTGACTATCACCGGCAAGCAGGCAAACTACGTCCTTCGGACAGAATCCTCAAGTGCCGCCGACAGCGGTATCTGTTAGTTACCCTCGAAGCCCAAGCTTTGCCAAACAGGCATTTCCCGCCGTTCCTCCGGCTCGTCGAGCCCGGAGCGGGCGGCGGGGCCGTGTCCGGGCGGGGGCGGCCCCTCAGCCCTCAGCCTCCCGCGAACCTAT
>VWYN01002357.1:0-47908 GCA_013400075.1 Hippolais icterina | reverse complement strand
AGCCGCTGCTCGGGAGCTATCAAAAGAGCTCACTGAAATGATGTTGGATGTAAGAGAACCTCGGAGCTGTGAACCAGGACAGTAATTTTGGCAATGGGGGCGCTCTATTTTCACCAAGTAGAGGAACCAAACTAGCTGCAGTTTTGGAGGCGAAATGATTAATGGCTGTTTTAGCACATCAGTTTCACTTACAGAAGGGAAAGACAATTCCCAGTGTTTGGAAGGTTTGCTTTATGTTATAAAGAATCTGAGGAAAGGTAGTATGATTTAAAAAAAAAAAAAATCTTCCTATTATTTTCTTAAATATTTCTGTGTAAGTAGCATCTCTTGAGCTATTTTTAAATGTTTTACTATTTGCTGGGTGTTTAGTGTGAATTTGTATATTTCTGTGTAAATGTCTGTTTCTTCCTGAAAAGACAAATAAATAGAGAACATTGACATTCACTGTCACGGTTTTGACTTGTGAGCTCTGTTTCTATGGTTTTAGCAGCATTCTCATCCTAATGTAAGCCTGGATGCATGGCGCTGTCAGGATTCAAATGAAAAAGGCATCTCATGTATGTGCTTATGGCCTCTGCTTTTTTTTTTTTTTTTTCTGCCATAAATGAAGGTTTCAGTTGTATCACTTATTTCTCTCCTGAAATAAATCTCAAATGCCTCTTTGTGCTTATTTCGTATCTAGTTACACAGCCTTTACTACACAGTAGTTTATTTCCTATTTTCATGTTTCTGTTTTATATTTCACACCTGGATTCCCATTTTGCTAACTTTTCTGTTGTAGGCTGCCATTATCTTCCTTCTCCCCACTGCACCCTTTGCTTAGTAACTATTGTTGTTGGTTTGGCCACAGCCATGCTGTCCTTCATATTTATTGCTTCAAGCAGTTTATCAAATTTTTTCTGATGATGTTTAAGCTATCAGGGACATTTTTGGGTTTTAGCTGTCAGAGAAAACAAAGGAAAGTTATTTTACATGAGGTGGAGTAGCTTGAGCATGTCCTAGTGGTGGCTTAGTGATTTTCTTTCTTCTGTAGTGTAGTAACATGTTACAGTAACCCAATTGCAATGCAGAGCCATGATAACACAGAATCAATAGTTTGTATTGGTTTTTTTCATTAAGCCTATGACTTAAGATTCAACTGCAGTTGAAGTTTGTCGATTCAAACTACAGTTTCAACTGTAGCATGTCTTTTGGGTTTATCTCATGATAAACCATTGTGATGCAGAGTGCCCCTGTTGTAAACATTTTTTTTGTCATTCTGAAATGTTACTAAGGCCTTTTGGATGAATGGATGAAAAAATGTTGGTTTAGGACAATGCATGTCTTTCCAAGTTCAGCAGATAATTCCAAGTTCAGATAAGCTTTGACTAAATTGTCAGGAAAAACTTTCCTTTGACATCTGTTGAGCTGTAGAAATTAATTTAAATCAAGGAAGTCTATTGACAGTTTATTAAATTTCTGTGTACATAACTTTTTGTCATGAAACAAAAATTTTACTGAAAATATAGACCCATTTTCTCATGAAGCTGTAGAGAATACTGCTATAAAGTAGCTGAGAAAATTACTTCAGCACTTGCTATGCTTTCAGTCATATTGTTTTGCTCTGTCAGTTTTGAGTTGATCAAATCTATTCTACTACAGTATTTAGTCTCAGTAAGTTCTTCATCCTGCTGAAAACCCACATGCATCCTAGTACGCTCTCATCAAAGATCTGTACGAAAACTTGATGTTGTAGAACTCAGTGGAAATTGTTGGTAGTTGGGAACTGAACATAGTGGGACTAAAAGTTTCCCCTTGGAAACACTTTTAACATCTTGAATAGCCTTTCTTCTCTCTTGCCCTTGTTTCCTGGATGGATTGGAATTTATATGCCAAACTCAGTATCAGAAAGATATTTTAGCATTCTTAGTCCCTCTGAAAGGATTGAAGCATTGAAACAGATCCTTCTTTTTTCTTTCGTCATGCTGAATGCCAGTGGTCTCCAAACCTTTTTAATTGCACAACTCAATTAGTGGAAAGTTTTTGAGTGCACCCTTCCTATATATGTGTATTTATTAATTTATCAGTTATATAGATGCACTACTCAAGCTCTATTTTTTTTTCCCTTGTATGCACTGCCTGCTTTGGAGATCGCTCCTATACACTGCAGAATTTCTGTGGGAGAGAACAAGCAACTAGGCAGTTCAAGATTTGATCTGCAGTTGGTAATGTTTATAGGGAGCTTTTTCTTTGGATTAGGCTTATTGGTCAAAAGTTAGAACCACAGGCTGTGCTGATTTATGCAAAATGGAGGCTGTATGTCATTTTCCAATTTTCCACAATGTTTCTAGACTGCTTTCCCCTTTGTCATAGCATTTGTGATTTGTCAGAACAGTGGGAATGCAATTGATAGCAGATAGATGGATATGTTATTTCTTTATTTGGAAATGGAAAGATGCTGTACAATGAGGAATATCTTATTACAATACAGATGTAATCCAGATGTAATCTTGGTCTACAAGAACAAGATACAAACATCATTCATTTATTAGAAAGTACAGTTTTAGACCCAAATGCAGGGAACATTCAATTTTCTGATATAAGGCTTAATCTGTGTCATTGTCAAAAACAATCAGAAGAGTACTGAGCTGGTTCTGCAGCAGTCTGCTCTGGGATAAAATGAATAGTACTGATGCTCTTTATAATTGTTGAGAAAAACTGCTGAACCTGGTGATAAAACCACTGTACCTTGTAAGCCTATGATTCATTCCTCATTTTGTTTGGTAAATCCTGTGTTGAACAGGATGCTCTATGTTTCCTCAGGTAAAGATTTTCTCCTTATACTAGACAGGTATTGGTAATGATTATAAATGTTTTATCAAAGGCAATTTACCAAGTCTTTTTTTAATGGGTTGTGGAAATTCTAACTAAATCTTTTATGCACACTGTAAGATTGCAGCTGTGTTCATTGGAGATATAATAATTACTTCTTTGAGATTTGAGATTTCAGTAAAGCTTTTGATACTATCTCTCATAGTATCCTTCTGACAAAATGTCCCCCACACAGCTGGATAAACACATCATAGATGAGTGAGCAACTGGCTCATGGGTGGGGCATGAAGGGTGATAGTGGATGAGGTGACATTAGACTGGCCACATGCCACTAGTGGGGTTCCACAGGGCTCCATCACTAACCCTGTGCTCTTCATCACATTCGTAAATGACTTGGACTCAGGACTGGAAGAGACACTAAGCAAGTTCAAAGATGACGTAAAATTCTGATAAGCTGTTGACTCCCTCAAAGACAGAGAGACCCTGCAGAGAGACCTCAGCAAATTAGAGAGATGGGCAATCACCAGGCACAAGAAGTTTTGCAAAGACCCGTGCCAGATTCTGCACCTGGGATGGGGCAACCCTGGATATATGGACAGACTGGGGAATGAAACAGCACCTCAGAAAAGAACCTGGGAGTCCAAGTTGAGTTGAATATGAGTACAGACAGCACTGTGGAGGGCCAGCTGTGAGGAGAAGCTGTATGAGGAGTGCTGAGGTCACTTGGTCTGTTCAGCCTGGAGGAGACTGAGGGGAGAGCTCACTGCTGTCTTTAGCTTCCTCTCAAGGGGAAGAGAAGGGGCAGGCACTGATCTCCTGTCTGGTGACCCATCAATGGCGTGAGGGAATGGCATGAAATTGTGCCAGGAGAGGTTTACACTGGATATCAGGAAAAGTTTCTTCACCAAAGGTGTTTGGGCACTGGAACAGGCTCCCCAGGGAAGTGGTCACAGCACCAAGCCTGAGAGAGTTCAGGAAGCATTTGGACACTGTTCCTGGTCACATGGAGTGCCTTGGGGCGTCCTGTGCAGGGCCAGGAGTTGAACTTTGATGATCCTAATGGAATCCAACTCAGAATATTCTCTGATTCTCTTTGATATCTGTGTTCATTCTGTTACCCAGCTTGTTCAGGATGTTTATGAGACAGAAACAATTACTGTAAAAATTTTGTAAATCTATGAAAACCTAAGTAATGTAACTATTCCTGTCTTTGAAAGAGAAATGAATATTTGCAGATTGCCTGAGAAAACGTTGCTTTGTATGTTTAGTGTTCTGTTGTAATTGCAAGATAGATTTTCTGGTTTATTTAGAACAAAGTTTGCAGTTGCAAGGATAAAATTGCTAAAAATACTTTGTCTTTTGACTAATATTGTCTTTGTGATAGTAAATGTGACTTGTTTTTATATGTCTTTAATGATCAAAATACTAAATAGAAATATAAGTAATATAAAAAAGAAAACGACCAATTTTTCTTTAAACAATTTGTAAAAAAAATCCTGAAAGCTATCAGTCCTTACCAAAAAAAATTAGTGTTATAATTTAATCTGTTGTGGATAAAATTAGTGCAGAAATCATCACATCTGTGTAATATATTTTGATCACCTTAAAATCACTTTTCTTCATCTCCAGTGAGATCAGGCTTCTATTTTTTTTATATATATATTTTTTTTTTCCCACAAGTGTTTAGAACAGTCAGGAGTACATCTGCACTGTGGAAAATCAATCAGGATTATGGATGGATATATTGCATTGTTGGAGAGGGACCTCAGAAGCATATGGAGAAGGCAGGAAAATTCCTCTGGACTTCCCTTGGGTCTCTGCAGGATACTCCATTGGGTCTCACTTCAATATTGCTTTCTAATTAGATAGCAATTCCCTCAGGAGCTAGGCAACTGCTGGAGATGATGGGCTGCAGAGCTCAAAGAACTGCTGCCCTTATAGCTTTTCTTAATTGCACCATTAGAGGCTACTGAGAATCTGATCTTTCACAGATTTCAACAGCTATGGTGAAAAGGAATTGATGTCTTTGGTGGCACTAAAAGAGATTCTGGCTAGTAAGAATGGATAATGAATTAAAATGCTTTTAAATTAATTTGATGAAGCTCTATGCCATCAAGCCTAATCTTCTGAATTAATCTTAAGCCATCAGCATCTATCTCAATTAAGATTTGGGCTATTAGGGGCAAAAGTGAGGTGCCAAGAGAGGCAAGTGATTTAGGGGTAATTGTAGCACCAACTATATATATATATATATTCCCCAATATATATAGGGGAAGATCAGAACAGTGTTGGAGTTCTTTTTAAATAATTCAGTAACTAATATTTACTGTTGATGTATCCTTAAGGACCAGCAGAGACAGGCTGAAACCTGCACTGTCTGGAAGAAATTATTTTTTAGCTGTGTGCCTGGTTGATTGCAGTGTAGCAGGTTGCTGCACCAATGCCTAGGATTAACTAATGTTTCTTATTAAGATTAAAGGATGGGACAATAAGAGAAAAAAAAAATAGTGGCATTGCTAGTTCATTCTTCGATTCCCATATGGCCACGATAAGGTTTCAGTCATGGCTTGTGATTGAGCCAGCATTTGTTCTTTAGGTTTGGAAGTTTAGAGAATATAGACTGACCAGATTAATTTTTTGATGTTTTGGGTTTATTAGATAGGATGAAGGTTGAGAATGGTAAGAACTTCTGACTCATGGATAAGAGAATGGTAATTGAACTTGAAGCTTTTAGTGTTGTGCTGGACCTCTCATGTTGGTTAATGTAAGTTTTAATGGGCACTAAAAATTTACATGGAATCAGTGAACAAGCCTGAAGAAAAAAAACCCTTTGAAGATTATATAAATACACAGCAACTACATCAAGCTTGAGAAGTGCTTGAGCATTATTCTTAAAAATACTTAGAGACTGTGAAAGTATTTGACAAATATGCTCTTTGCAGGTTTTCAGTTGCAGTATTGTTTGAGGCAAGGTGTTGGGCTACCACTCAGTACTCCTGTTCTGTTTGTGGTCCGAGGGAGTAGCCCAGTGGTACATCTTTGACTTGCAACAAATGTTACAACATGTTTTATTTGAGAGAAGCGGTTACTGTATTACTGTAAAAAGCTGGTTACTTTTGTATGTAGCTGCTTATGCTTGTTTTTAAATGTGCATGAGCTACAGAATTGAGAGTGGCTTGGAGATTATAACCAACTTTTGCTAGAGACTTGAAACAGAGTGAACATTTTGGACAAAAGACATTGAGGATACTAGCCCTGATTTTGCATTTTTTTTAAAATTAGGTTTACCCATTTTATGGTTAATTCTGCCCAATTTATTGGAAACTGGACTGTCTTTAAAAATATAATTTGTTTCAAGTGTCATGGTTTAACCCCATCTGGTAGCTCTGACCCACAGTGCTTGCTAGCTCCTCCCTAGCTGGATGAGGGCAAGAATCTGGGTAAAAACGCAAAAACTTGTGGGTTGAGATAAAGACAGTTTAAAAGGTAAACAGCAAAGCAAGAGAAGGAATTCATTCACTGCTTCCCATGGACAGGCAGGTGTGCAGCCATTCCCGTGAAAGCAGGGCTTCATAACATGTAATGGTGACTTGGGAAGTCAAATGTCATCAGTCCGAATGTCTTCCAGTTGCTTCTTCCCACAGCTTTTATTGCTCAGCATGAAAACATACAGTAAGAAAAGTCTCCTTGGTCAATTGGGGTCAAGTGTCTGGGTTAAGTCCCCTCTGGTCCCTTCTTGTGCACCCCCAGCCTACATGCTGGCAGAGCCATGAGAAGCAGAAAAGGCCTTGACTTATAGTCACTGCTCAGCAATAACTGTAATATCACTGTGTTATCAACGCTGTTTCCATCACAAAGCTAAAACATATCCCCCCTACAAGCTGCTCTGAAGAAATTTACTTCCATCCTAGCCAAACCCAGTACAGCTACTCTCTGGACTTCGGAAGGAAAAGATTTATATGAAAAATTTTAAACCTTCACTGCATTCATAAGCTGCTTTACAATTGTAACTGGTAACATATTACAAGATTTTATACTCCTACTACAAAAGCTGATTTTTGGTAACTCAGGAGGCTCTTCTGACTCAAACAGCTCGGTTCAGATCCTTTCTCACTAGTTTCACGAGACTGTGAGTGGTGTATCTTGAGCTACAGCAGTTATTCATCTCCAGTTTGCACTTACTGTCCTGACAAAACTGAGGATGTTTTGAGATCATGGTGTCCTTTAGCATGCTGTTAATTGCAATCCAAAGATAAGCAGTGATTTTGGTTTGAATGCCTGTCTGCAGCCTTTTGGAAGGCATTTCTTGGTCTCTCAAATAATTAAAACAACATAAATCTGTAATGGTCCAGGATTCCAGGACATCCAGCTGCATAACTGGAGGGAAAACTATGTATCTTAAAATTTAACCATTTGAAACACTGAGCAAGTGGTACCATCCTGCACATATGTACTTTCCCCAGACATGGCAGTGTTAGTGAAAAAATGTGTTGTGATCTTAGGTTCATGATTGTTCTTCAGAAGTTATTTATTGCATCATTGACCATCTGCAAGCTCTATTACTATACTATTGTATTAATACCTAAATTCTAAATTTATTGGGTTTTATTGTCTATTTGTTTTGTAAGTAACTCATATTTCTGAGGACAGTAAGTAGTATCAGAAAAAAATTTCTAAATTAGACCTAGATTTTCCAACCAGAAAAATGAAGCTCTTGCTTTCAGCACATGTGCTTCATTAATTGAAAATTTTTAGTGTGTAAACTCAGTACAACTTTACATAGTCAGTTTGTTGGTACTTTTTATTCCTTTCTACATTTAACTTTTTAGTTTTATGCTTTGTGGTGAGATAATGCCTTTTTTGCCCCAGGTAAATATGGTAAGTGTATTAGAATAGCATATAAGCTGAGCAATAAGTTTAATTTTTTATTAACTAGATTACATGTTAATTAGAAAATTATGTATTCAAATTAATTTTCCTAGTTAATTCTAATTAAAACAGAGAACCCCTGAGAGCTCAGCCTATTTGATCTGTATATTTCAAACTTTGTGGACTCATGGGCATGAAAATATTAAGTAATTTACTAGTGGAAATATCACACTAAATACTGTACTCCCTACTGATCTTAGTTTTAGGTTTTTCTTTCCATGAAACTCAAAGCACTGTCAGAGAATCAGAATCAGATTGTGCAAGAGGAGCTTTGACTTGTATTAATGATGAACACTGTGATGGTGAAAAGCAGCTTTCAGCAGAACTGCATAGCCAAAAATGTACTGTCAAAAAAAATACTAATAATTGTGCTTTGAAACTAGAAAGCATTCTTAAAGTATCATGTTAGAGACTCTGTTTGCCGGGGATTATCCATCTACTTAAGCAGAATGGTCTTTTATCTTCTGTGAGCTCTCTGTTACCACCACAGAAGAAATGGGATTTCCTGGTTTTCTTAACAATGCATGCAAAGTGCTTTTTAAATGAGTTGGCCTAAATCCACAGAAGTACTGGCATGCTCTGCCATGCAGAGACTTTTAGCTCTTGGTTAATTGTTCAGGTGCCATACAGAAGGCACAAGAGGTTTTGACAGAAGCCAACAAAGAAGCAATGCTGTGCAGTTCATATTCTTCTACTTGATACTTGACTATCAAACCTTAGTATCAAAAGCAGTCTTCTTAGCATTCTTACAGCTGGGTCTAAGGTCAGCATATAACCTTATAACTCCCATTCATGTGCTGCTGGTTGGAGGAAGAGCACATTGATCAGACAGAAATTTGATCTGCAAGTGGGATGTATTTGTTACTTGCTTTCAAATCTGTGACTTGTTGGAAAACTGCAAGATGAGGTTCGAACCCCTAGTTGTCTGTGGCAGTCTGTTCACTTGGCCTGTCACCACCACCTTTTGAAACCAATTAACCTCAAAGGATTTGGACAACTCACAATCCCACCGGGAGCACAACTCAGAGTCAACCATAACCATCTTGGAAGAAGCAGTCAGCGATCACTTCTTTTGGCTGAGATTGGCACTTGAAAATGACCAGAAAAGGCATTCCTCTTTCCAGGTTCTTGCTATGACATTATCTAGGTATAGGTATATCATATTTCCACCTGTGAAACTGGATAGAAAGCCCACCTCTGTAAGCTGTTTCTGCTTCTGTACATTACAAGTGCTTGTTTAAGAGCTAGATAAAACAGTGTTTCTGAGTTGGCAGGCATCTCTTGGAATTAATTTTCAATGTTCCACTCTTGGGGATATAATTTCAAAAAAAAGTAAATTTGAAGGATGTCTTTTAAAGGTTTAAGTGACCTCCAATGTGGTAGAGCATGAAAAGCTGTCAAATGAATGACCTCTAGGCAATCTGATACCTTTCATTATGAAGAATATTTTTCAAATAGGTAAAAGATATTGTTTCTCCATTCTGTATTCAAAGCTTTTTTATAGCAGATCTTTGGCTCCATAGAATCAGGAGCAAAGAATTTTCACTGCAGCTGTCTCAGCACAGAAAATGGTAGGCTGAGTTTTCTGGCATTGCCTTTGCAGGCTACAGGGTCTTTGGCTGCCATTTGAAAGCAACATGTACATGATATTGTTTCTCAAGTATATAATGTCACCTGATTTTACTCCTGTCTTTGAGCAGTTTACAAATGATAGTTTCTGCCATAGAAACTATTCTTACTGGAATGCAAAAATTGAAGGATCAGGGTCCAAAATTCTAGCATTGTATGTGAGCTTGCTAGGAGCATGAAGGTTGAATTTTACAGGAATTCCTCCAAAAAAGAAATAAAAAGTAATTATTTTTTTTTTCTTTACATGGATTTTGTCACAGAAGATAAATACATTGTGATCTAGTATTCAGTTGCTTATCAGTCTGTTTGTCACCATTTTTTGAATTCATCCTCATTTCTTTCCCCTAGCACATGGCAAAAGTCTATTACTCAATTCTATGTTTTATATTCAATTTCTATCTTAAAATTTTATATAGAAAAATGGTTTAGTTGGGATAAATGGATCAAAACAGCAAAAGATACTCAATTTTAGCTGGAATTCTAAAATGACAAGGATAAGATTTCAGACGATATTTATAGGGCAAGAAATGGAATTAGGCTGAAAACAGGAGAAAAAACAAACAAACAAAAGTTTTTAAACCTACAATGCTTCTAAACAACTATTTTCTATTAATTTTTCTTTCAAGTAATGTCCAAGGCATACTACTGTGTAAAATTTGCACAAGGGATTTGCCATATAGGGTTTTTCTTCCCCCTCCTAGAATCTGGTAAGCAAACCAAGAAGGAGTAACTTGGTTTCCATTAATGTGAAGGCAAATAAAAATAAGAAAACATGTGGACTTCGAGCTGGCAAAGCTAAATGTGAGGCTTGGTAACTATCTCTCTTTGCAAATGTGTGTGTGTGCCTTCAAAAGAGGCTCATTCTTGACAAATTACTGAGGTCTATTAGTAGTTTGTCTGACACCTACAAGGACTTCAGCTATGTTTAGAAATGGGAACATCACACTTGGAAGCAGTGATCTAAATTTAAGACCCCTTTAAAAATGATATGTCTATAAAGAATAATCTGTTGGTGTTCATCTTTTCTTTCTATCATCACTTGGGAATTCAAATGTCAACCCTAAATTTCCAGTTTGAACTTGCTTCACACAGAAAGCACTCTTGCGCATTTTGAGGAAGTCCTACCCCAGTACACAAAAGTGAAATGACAATAAAACTTACTGTCACAGGCTTTTGCAAGCAACTCTGATTGCAACATAGATGGTTTACAATTATTTTTGCTGCCCATCATACCTGAACTGCATCCATGGCTTGAGTCTCCCAAGATGTGAGAGCTCTCAGCAGGTAGACTAGAGTATTTTGCTTCTGCAGAGAATCCTATAAATTTTGTCTTCAGTATCCAAGATAAGACTAATGGCAAGATATTGTAAACAACTCATTCATATTTCAGTTTTATTTTGTAATTGCTACTGACTATTCTAGTAATAAGGAGGAAACTGTATTGCCTTATTAGCTGCTTATTAAATTGACTGATTGTGACTCATTCTGTTCATTCCTCTTCTGAAGAATGGCACTAGGTATGAAGAGAAAATCATTTTGCCACAGAGTTATTGATACTTGGCCAAACACTCTTGTATCCTTTGGAGATTCTTATGAACTTGAGTGTTACCATGGTTTCTGCTCTGGGTTTCTAAGATATTCAGATGCTACTTTTTAAAAATCATTTCAGTGATTATAGTTTAAAAGAACTTTCTGCTATAAATAAGGTCTTCAAAGGAGCCTTTTGTCTTTGAGGTTGGAAGAGATTAGAGAAAAACTTAAGTAGCTTCCCTGCAGGGCAGATTTGGAGAAAAAGTTGAAATATCTGTTTTTTCTATGCCCTCTTTTTCCTAATATAAAAGCTTTACTGAGGACAGAAGTTGGGGGTTTTTTGACTGTTCAAACAATCCACAGAAAGGGATCCTTTTTTTTTTTTTCACTGTCTCTTGGTGTCTTCCTGACTTCTAAAAAAACCTGCATAGTGTCATGAAATTATTGTTGTCTGATGGTCCAGAATGACATAAGTATTGGGAAAGGGAGGTTGGAGTAGCCACGCTGTTCTGAAAGTACCTACCAATACTTTTGTAATTCTTGAGAAGACTCCCTTCAGTGTTGCTGGATTCCCTCTCTAAGGAATGGTCATAGATAATTTACAGTAGATTTATCTATTTTAGGAAGAAAATATTTAATTCCTAGCTTCCTAGACTCCATTAACCAAGCGGATAAGATCTTACTTGCAGTGTGGTAGTGAGTATGTCTACAGATTAAATGACTGTTTTACTTGAGAGCACATTTCCAGTGGGCTTGTTTCCTGTCTCTCTATTAAATCTGAAGTCTCTAGAAAACTTAGGTTGCAATCTGTCTGCATTTTCCCTGTTGTGCTTGTTTATCCTGCCAGCCCCTCTTTCCCCTGTTGGCACTATATAAATTATACCAGTATTCTTGGAGAAGCTGCTTAAAGGGTCAGAGGTGGATTAGTGCCAACTTCATGGTATTTCATTTGGCAATTTATTCTTCCTTTTTCTCCTTAGGGTTTAGCACAGGATTAAAAGGAAGTCTGCCAGTAAATTGCTTTTTAAAATACTATTGCACAATGAGCCCATCCAGCGTGAGCATAAAATACATTTCATTGTCCTTGTATCTTACCATTAATTTTAAAGAATTCTCACAGGTATATTATTCAATTCTTGTAATAGAGGAACTTCTTAATAGCATTACTCAAATGCAGTATTTTTAATTAATTCAGCTTTTTTTGTTTATTGCTATTTATTACTTATATTTGTAGACCAGTTAAATTGCAGTTATTTGTGAATTTTCCAGGTCTTATTGAATTATCCTTTTTGAGATGCAGTAGTATTAGACTTCCACAACTTAGTTTAGGTATCTCAATCATAGGTAGCATTGTTCCCATGTCTTCCACTTGTTATTGCTGAGGGTATTCTGTCAAAGTGTGGTGGAATGTAATTTTCTGTCTTAGTGTGATAGTAAGCTAAGTAAATCTTCCATATCTCATTATTGCATTTTAAAATTATACTTTTTTATTATTCCATTATTGTCCCAAAGCACACAGAAATCTTATAGCAAGAAATGAGGAAAGGCCCTGAGTAACATGGTCTAGTGGAAGGTATCCCTACTCATGGCAGGAGGGGTGGAACTAGATGATCTTTAAGGTCCTTTCCAACCCAAACCATTTTATAGTTCTACAAATTATTGCAATTATCATTAATTTTATTTGTGAATGGTGTCAGAATACCTTTATTCTTGTTATCAGAAAGTGAAATTTCCATGCTTCTCTGTAAATATGTAAAAGAGTAAATGGAGATTTAGAAGTAGAAAAAAGATACAAAAAATTTAGGAGTAGTCCTTAAATATTTAAAATTCCTATGTATGCCATTCATATTTCATCTGAAGTAAGAAAAGAAGTACAAAAATTGAGATTTTTTTTATTTTTTTTACTATGTGTAAAAACTGCCAGGAGTCATATTTAAATAAGTGTTAGAAGTGTTCAGGTTTCAAAATATCCCAAATATTGAACCTGTTGATACAGCCAGCACTTAGTTTTTCATTGTTCTTCATGCGTGCAGTTAGCACAGATGCAACATTTGAAACAACTGGAAATGATGCAGAGAAACTGATAAACACCTCAGGGTATTTCAATTTCTTGTTAAATATTATTGAATACAGAATGAAGCACCATTTGATTCTTCAAGAAAACACTGGGGAAAATATTATACCATTAATGTAAGATTAAACATAATAGAATCAATTTACAGATGACTGAGGTGACAAAGATGAAAAAATAAAGCTAAGTATTACTCCACACAATACATCTTCCTTCCAGTTAGAGAAGTAGAAGCTATGTTTGGGTGGTTTTTGCACAGCAGAAGGCACAGATGGTATTGAATTTTAACAGCTGTCTTCCATTAAGAGCTACTGGTAGTGTGGATGAATGTAGTTAATGTCTAGACAGTGAGAAATCTTTATTTTTACCCATCTTTGTCCTTACTGTTGCTAACAACTAAAGTATTATGGAATTATAGAAAAACATTGATTGAAGGATGCCTCTGAGAGCCTTTAGTCTAACTCCTACTCAAGCAGGACCAGTTTACATCAGGTTACTTAGATCCATGTCTATTTGAGTTTAAAGTGTCTCCAAGAACTGTAGTTACCAAGACCCAAATCAGACTTCAGTCAACTCCCTCAGTACCTTTGCTCACGTTGCAGCTGGTCCCATGGAGCTGTATGTGTCCAGTTGGCTTAAGTGCTGCCCAGCTCCGTCCTCTACTGTGGGTAATGCTTCAGTCCCACAGACTCTGTAAATAGACTCTTTTGGACTGGGGAGAGCCAAATTTGCCAACAAAACCCCAGAAACAAAAAGACATTGAGTATTTTGGCCTTTGCCATGTTCTTTGTCACTAAGCTGTTCCCCACCCCACTGAGCAGCAGACATGTGCTTCCTTATTTGTCCTTTGCTGCCAATGTACTTGTGGGAGATTTTTAACTTGTCTTTAACATCCTTTGATTATTTCTACTCCAGCTGAGCTTTTGCTTTTGTAGTTTCACTGCTCTAAACTTGAGCAATTCCTCTGTTCCCCCAAATGACTTGTTCCTGCTTCCACCTTCCACTGCCGGGTGATGCAGCTCAATAATATTTTCAGGCATCATTTGCTACACAACATTTTTCTTAGTTGGAATACTCATTTAAATAGTCTGTGTTTGACTTTAGAATGTAGTTATGCATTTTGTTGCGCTTATATAGGAACAATGAATGAATATTCTAGCTAATTCAGTTTTTCAGCCCTTTGTATGCACTGGAAAGATGAAGGTGCACTAATGCTACTTTAGGGCTATGAACACGTTGTGTATTAGTCTCGTGAAAATCCTTTCGGCCTCAGCAAAATTATTGCAAGGATTGTGAAACCCAAGAAGAAGGTAGTGAGAGTGCTGGTAGCACAAGAGGCCCTGAGGATGAAACTACCTGGAGACAACGCTGGCTGGTCTAGCAGCCCACAGATGCCTAGAAGCAGGAGTCCTTTTCCCCAAGACATCTTTTATCCATGGCAAGCTCCTTCTGGTTATCTAAAGAAAATAAGGCAGAAAAAAAGGAAAGAAATCCTTCAAATGGGTGAGTGAGTTGAACTGAGTGATGAATGCTAGGACTGGCACAGGAGAAAAAGGAGAGCCGCATGGCTTGAAGTGGGGGAGAAGAAGAGGGAAGAAACTGTCCTCATATTCTGTTTTTGTGCTTTAGCTACCCAACTTACTTCAACAGAATTCCTTGTATAAACACATTAAAGTATTTTGTTAGTTTATACCTAATAACAACATCAAGCACTGTGGGAGGACAGATAGAGTGCATCAGGCAATCTTGTGCCTGATATCTTGCAGCTGTGTTAATTACCAAAGAGTGGAAACAGCTTTGCCCTCCCAGCTATGGGTGTGATAAAAGAGTGAGTTAGCTGGGAAGGAGTTTGTTGGAGTCTGCTGGCTGTGCTGTGAGAAGGAAGGGTTGAGTGGTTGTGGAAGGGATAGATAAGGTAAGATGCTATACGAGGGACAAAAAGGGCTAGGTGGTCACGTAAGGGATAGGAAAGGTTTCAGAGAAGGAGTCTGTGTTGTGTGGGGCTGTCCATGGGAAGGGTACAGAGAAAAAGTTAGTGCACTAAGGGATTACTAACTAGCTGATGTGTGAGGCCTTCTTCAGTGTCAGTTGTACCTCCACCATCAAAGTACTTCTATAGGTTTGCTTATCTTAGTGACAAAAAAGTTAGCATAGTTAAAACCACTAAAATTTCTATTCTAGTACATTAAAAAAAGAATATTTTATAAGATAAAAGTCTTTCTACTACCCTTGTCTAATAATGCTTCTCATTTTTATTTATGCTACTGTGTGTTTCCTAGGTCATCTGGGCCTTCCAAGGTAGCTGCTTCCAATGAGAAGTTGAGATTTCCTATTTGGCCAGAATGGAATGATGCAGATATCAATGCAGAAAAATGGGATGCTGGAAAAGCAAAACCTGGAAAAGGTCAAACTTCAGTAAGTTGTGTGACACATGTTATTTCCACTTCATTTTTTGTGCTTGTATTTAATAGGGTATTTGTCACAACTTCAAAATAATGTGTTACTGATTAATATATTAATTTTCAATCATATGCTTTCAATGTGTTCAAGTCGTTCCCTACTAAACTACAGTAATAAACCAGAAGTACTGTGCATTTTTATTTGCTACTTTTAAAATGAACTTATATCTGTGTGCAGTAAGTGTGTACATTAATGATTTAAAATATATATAGCCCCCAAATATATTTTATAGCTTAAGTAGAACTGGCTATGTGGGAACTGCTGAACTGTTGTAGTATGTTCAGTCACTGCAGTTTCTGTGGGCTCAAAAGGTTTGATGTGTCTGTCTTTAATATGGCAAAAATGGATGTTGAAGTACTTTATTTTGTACACTGCAGTTTCTGGACATGTGAAACACTGCAGTTCTAGTATGTAGAGAATGAGGGAATATTGTCACCTTGGAGAAAGTAAGGACCTGCCAGTTGCAGAAAAATTTACATTTTCCAACTTTGGAATTAATTAAACGTCTCGTGGGTTTTTACTCCTTCACACCTGTTATCATTGCAGAATGTATGGCTCTTTTATACAGAGTAGTAGTAAACTTATTTCTTAAACTCAGCATTTTAAATTGAAATTTAAAATGCATTAAATACCATGCTTTATAATTTATTTTATATGCAAATTCTGCTTTGTCCATATATTTCTTCGGAATGTGTCTTTGTGTACTATGTTTGTTTCCATATATATTTTTAGTTTATTTTTTTTCTTAACCCGAGGTTGACTATATTATACTCCTATGGGGCCAAAGTATTGTTGGGAGAGAAGGCATACATTCTGTATCGAATACTGCTATTAACTTGTCAAGTAAATAATTTTCCTTTGTGTCCTTCTTCTGTTCCAGTACTACATTTGGTGTCTTTGAGCTGTACTCAGTATTTATCTGGCACTAATTTGTTAGGTCTACCAGACATTATTATCATTAATAAACTTCAAAATAACTATATCTGAAAACCTTTCTTCTGTTTTAGCTCAAGAAGTGTTCTGAGTTGCTTACTGGACTCTTCAGTTCTTCAGCTACAAGCTGTATGAAACATTGCTCCTTTTACATATTTAAAGGAATTATGTGTCAGTCACAGCAGATGAATTTACAGATCTAAAGTATTTTTTAGTGTGACCTTTTTCAGTCCAAGTAGGTAGCCAGAATTCAACATGTATAGGTTATTTCAGTTGGAAACAAAATTAGTAATGTCATCCAGGACTTTTGAGTACACCTGGAACACAAATATAAACAGTCGTATTTTCTTGTGTGGGTAAAGAAATCAACATGAAGTGATCTCTTTCCTTGTAACACTGAAGGTCCTCTACCAAGCACCCATACACAATGCCCTCTCTTAGAGCAGTGCACTGTGCTGCTGAGATTGTGCATTTGACATTGTCTCTTGTGCCCATTTCTTCCATGCCCTTCCTGCAGAACTTGGGGTTGAGGCTCCTGTCCTTAACATGAACCCCTGAGACTTGGCACTTCTCTCGTAGAGCCATCTTAAATAAAAGCTAAAACTTGATTTTTTTTTCAGCCAAGTTTAACTAAACCTACAATATTCTTCTAACTAAAACTACAATATTCTTCTTCAAAGCATTTTTTACACTAGTAATCTAATTAGTAATCTAAAGAAAGGCTGTATCTTTCCAGGTGGGGGGGGGGAGGTTGTGGGTTTTTTTTTTCCTTTGCTTAGTGTCGTGTCATTCCCATCTGCCTCCTTTCTCTGGTTTATCTGGTGTTTAACAGCTAAACTTTCCTGTTATGCCATGAAATCAGAGTTGGATGTCTCTGAAAACAGAATATGAGCTCTGTGAATACAGTTTTGTATGGTCCAGGCTCCAAAAGATTCTTTAAGCTTTCAGAAAAAAAATAATATTCCTAAAACATTCCTTCTCTCCCCTTCCCCCCAGCTTATTTTTTTCCTTCAGGTACTAAAATAGCTTGTTGCAGGTTATTCTGTTGAAGGAACTTACACAATGAAAGAAACAAATAAAAAATGTAGGGAAAAGGTTATTTGGGAGTCTTTGGTTTGTATTTGGTTTTTATGTTTTTGTGATGTACTTTGTTTTACCTTCCTTTATTCATTAAGGACTCAAAGTCTCATAGATTTTTGTTCCTGGCAACTCTTTCTCTGGTCTGTAGAAGACAGAGTGCATTGTAGACTGTGAAACACACACTAATGTACGATATGCCTAAAAGCTGTTTAATATCCAGGCACAAATAAAAGGCATTAACTATGTAACTGATTGGCTTCTCAGTCAGTACAAGCTGTTTCAGAGGCATGTCCTCATCCTACATTGTGCTAGTAAGTAAACAGATATCATATATCCTGGTGCCTTCTGTGTGCATGGAGGATAAGCATCACTTCAAAATTGCAAGTTTGAAAACTGTATGAGCCTCTATTTTTAAGGGCTAATTCATGCTGTATAATTATAGTTCTGTTTGGTTTCTATAGCAGTGCTAAATGCATGGAACATGCTTTTTTGTGTCTTAATTGCTTTAGATATTTACTTTCAGTCTTCATCTTAAAAAGCTATATAAATAAGGGAGTTAGAAAAA
The DNA here is from genome assembly GCA_013400075.1 of Hippolais icterina. NCBI lineage: Eukaryota > Metazoa > Chordata > Aves > Passeriformes > Sylviidae > Hippolais > Hippolais icterina. The sequence continues at coordinate 29,900 of VWYN01002357.1, read as the reverse complement.
ATATATTGGAATAACTTGGTAGAAGAGTAACTGAATTAAAATATAAGATTTTTTTGGCAATTTTTCTGAAAGGGGAAAAGAAAAAGAATCATTTCATATAGACCTCTTAGAAAGTGCAGACCACAAACTTCTCTGGACACTGTGGGTGGCTTTTGTGCTTCATGTTTGTCTTCGCCTTTGGGCTCTTGGAGTTCAGTTGTAGATACTATTAGTTCTTCTTAAGCTATTTTGCTCCTTAAGTGAATTATCCTGTGAACAATATATTATTTTAAATGTCATGGAAGATACAGTACTGTAATTATTAAGTGTCCATTTTTTTCTTGCATATTTTATGTAGACTGGATTTGATGATCCTGAAGGGAAAATAAGGTTGCCAGCATCCTTAAAAGTGCATTCATGGAAACGTCCACAAGAGTTTTTACAAAAAGAGGTAAGAAACAAGCAAGGTCATGATGAAAAAATGCTTATTGCCGAACTTGTGAAAAGTAGAGTGATATTAGCAAGAGGAGGTTAGTTCAACAGGTAAAAGCTACTTGACCACACAGTCAGTTCTGTCCTGGAGACCAGTGTATGTGAGGGGTCAGTGGCCCATGTGACAGCTCACCCGTGCTGCACACAGGGCTGGAAACCCTGGGCCCAGGGTGAGCTCACACAACTGATGGTAATGGAGGAGCCTGCAGGCAGCTCCTGCTATATCTGGCAATTACATCACCTGCATCTCTTTGACTTGATGTAACCACAGCAGCAAGTTCTTCAATGTCCTTTCATTTTACAGCAGAAATTGTGAGCAGAGTTTTTTTGCAAGGATATCCTTTCATAGCTCAAATTGTATCATAGGTCAGGGATCTGTACAGAATGCTGCACAGATGAATCACAGGCCTGTTTGATGCCACACAACACAGGTTTCTCAGTGTCTAAAAGGACATATTACCTATACCTAACCCCATTCTTTACAGTTAGCTGTAATCATAGCGTTCTCAATGATACTGTACCAAATCTGAGAGCTTTTATTAATGGGATAAGACTGCCATGGACCAGCACTTCTTGGTGCAAAACATCATGGTAGTGTATCCTTCCACATCTGCGTCACTTTTTGACTCCCATGTTAATTTGGAATACAACTGGATGGAGAGATGCTTTTCTATTTTTCTTTGCGGGTTTTTTTTTTCTGATTTAAGGATTACTGTCATGGCAGAAAGACTTCAGTATGTTCCAACTGAAGCTTCTCTTGAGCAGTTATCTGAAGTATTCATATTTGTCATGAAACCATGAACTAACTTTATCAGAACTACAGTACTTTTTTTGACTTCAGCTATCATATTTTTCTGGGCTGTACAGAGTACATGTCCATGTCTTTTGACAGTACTTGTCTACAAGGTAACCATAACATCTTAAAATTATGCATAGCTGTTATTCAGTTTAGGTTTAAAATTAATTGCAGAGAAAATAAGCAGCCTCCCATTTCAAAGGTTAGTGTTCTCCAATACTGTTACCAATCTAAGGGTTTACATGATTTACTTCAGATGAAATATCAAAGTTTTAAGGCTCTTGGACTACCCTTCCAACTTTTTCAGACTTGTCACTTTTCCTTTTGTCAGCTTGTCAGTTCCATTTTTTATTAATTAGACACTAAACAGATCTAAGTTTAATTTTTAATGGAGGGAGAGTAGGAGGTCAGAGGAGTAATAGACAAGACCAAAAGATTGGATAGGAAATGCTGCCAAAATTCGTAAACTGAGTGGAGGTATCTGAAAGATGAGGGCAAGAGAGCTGGCAGCCCAGAAAGTCATGGAAATATTTATGTGTATTAAAAATAGCTTTTAAAATCTATCTCTAGAGTACTATGAAGAAAGAACCTTTTTTTTTTTTAGGACCTGATTAAAACTTTGATGCTTCTTTTGGTCCAGTATATTTTGAATCAACAACCAATGATTACCAGGGATTTTATATAAAAATAATGTAAATGTCAAGCAATGAAAGGCTATTAAGAATTATTTGTTACCTGATATATTTTTAACCATAAAAGAAAGCATAAACAAGACTATTTAGTGTGGTAAGCAAAGAATCAGGCAATGAACACCACTATGTGATGAGAGGCACAGATACATTTAGTTCAGTAAACTGCAATTTTTTAATTTAAACTGTTATTACTAAACTGCTTACAAAAATGAAATGGGCTGTACAAGAAGGAAATAATCATGAATACTATGTAATGCAGCCAAAGGTTTGATAAAGTCGCTGTTCAGACAATAGCACTGTCTAACTGACCATGAGCAAATAAATCCCTGTGAACCCTGATGGGTGGCTAAGGGAATCTCAAAGTATGAGACAGTGTAATGATCATGATTTAAATGCAGAACTGCAAATATCTTAAGAAATTGAGGGCATCTGAGTTTACTTATGTGATTATTCAATTTGATACTCTTTAAATCTCCTGGTAAAAATTATAATATTTTTTTAAGATTTCTAAAACTACATTTTAAGGATGTTTTATTAAGAAATACCAAACCATCTACAAGATGATCACTTCTAGTTTTCACATGTGTAATGAATGTTTTCCAGATGTCCAACATTAGCATCTTCACTGCAGTTAAATGCTAATGTTAACTTAATTTTTTCCAGATAATTTAGCTGTGGACCTAACTAATTTACTTTCTACTAGGTTCCTGTGGTAGTCCAAAATGAAACTTCATTTGACCTTGTTTCAGCAAATGAGCACGTATTTTGTTGTGAGGTGGGTGGAAATACCTTTATGTCCCTTTAAAAAAATTATTTCATTTTTCTTATCTTCCTTTGACTTTTTGAATTTCACTCCAAATTCCAACAAAGAAAAAAGTTTTGGGAAGTTTAAGAGGAAAAAGAATGAAGGGGATAAAGTGGCAAGAAGTGATCTAGATTATTATAGTTAGTGTTTACCTTTTTTTAGAATTTGAAAAATCAGTGATGGTAGGAGGTTTTCCAAACTTTTTTAAAAAATATATATGCAAGCAATGAACTAAGGTAATTACTACTGGATAATATTATCTAAAGAAAAGAGTAAATAAAGGCTATGTTAGAAAGGATTTATATCTTTTATTCAAACTTTCTGGAAGCCTTAGTGGGCCTGCATGTGTGTGCAAATGTCTGTGACCCAGACAGTTTTTTCTGTCTCTCCAGAGCTGAAATGTTTACTGAATTTCTGCAGGTTATGGGAAAATATAAACCAGGTGGAACCAAGGCATCTGAGTGCCTTACTGAATGTAATATTACTTAATTTCTATTTCATTCAGTACATCAATGCAAATTCAAAATTCAGCACCAGAGATATAAGGGAGGAAACAACAGAAGACAGGTCATGTAAATTTTGAAGTCTGCAAAACCACTAATTTATTTTAGGACAAGTTTCTTTGAGCATCCATAGAACCACTAATTAATTTTAGGGCAAGTTTCTTGTGGTAAAAGCTTTTTTTAATTCCAGTTTATATAAATCATTGTAACAGTTTGGTAATATTTGTGAAAGTATGACATCCATCAGAAGTCTCTATTATAAAAACACACGCATAAAGCATGATCTTAATAACCTTTTTAATAACTTAAAACTTATTTTAAGTCTTAAAAATTACTAAGTACATTTAATAATTTAGAATTTCTTTTACTGAGTACAAATAATGACTATTGAAGGCAATACTGATTTTTAGAAGCTGGCTTTTAATAAGCAATTAGACAAATGACAACTCACAAGTCCTGTAACAATTTATTTTAAGATCATATTTCTTCATTTGTCTTTGTTAAATGATGAATAATAACTTTTTTTATACTGTGCTTTTACGGAGTTTCATGAAGTCTTGTTTTATTGTAGATAGGTATTGAAATAATTTATTCCATTAAACCATAACTATATTTTTACATCACTTTTTTATTTACAACAGGATTTTTTTATTGTTTGATCATTACAATATAATTTGAATTTTTTTTTTCAAATATCTGTTCCTTGAAAAGAATTTTTCTGTTTTGTTTTAGCTGATGAGATGGATTGTAAGTGAAATCTATGCTGTCTGGAGGATACATAATGAAAATTCCTTAAATAGTGAAACACCCACACTTGTTTGGAAACCTTGGGAACACATTTATGCCTTATGTAAAGCTACCAAGGAACACGTACCCCTGTACAATAAATCTGGAAAATATATATTGAAACTTTATTGGATGGTGAGTAGTTTCCTCCAACAATATAAAAATATGATGCAGCTAGCATGGAAAATTTTAATGGTTTAAATGGATGTATATTTTATTATTGAAAATACATAGATTTTTAGGAGTAGAAAAACTGAGAAATTGTTGATGCTTGTTAGTTAAAATCCCTCGTACAGTTCATGTGATTTTTGTACAACTTGTGCCTTGATAAGCATTTCTTTTTTAAGTAATAACATTTTATTTTTGTAGATTTGTTGGTTTGATGCAAATGCTTGGTAGAATCAGACACGTGACCCACTTATATGTTTAAGTAATTTAGTTGTCTGACTTTACAGAGCTATTTGTATCTAAGTGTATTTAAAAACAGTTAGATACTTCCAGTGTGTCTGAAGATGTGCTGGTAAAACTAAAACATCCCAGGGATTTCTAAAGATAACAGACAATAACTTCTTAACACATAATAATGAATGTACAAGAACTGACATCTAAAAGTTATCTGTAATGTTGGAGTTATTTCAGTTACATTTGTCTTGTGGAAGCAGAAAATGTCACAGCATGCTAAGACCTATAACTAACTCTATTAAATTTCCAGTTGCTCAAAGTTGAAAATATTTTTGAGACAGTCAGTTGGAAACAGAATCTTGAAAGTGACCTTCCCTGAAAGGGGAACGCTGATCTGATTTACATGCCTGTGCCTTCCTCATCCCTTACTACTGCCTCCACATGTGGAATAACTTACATTCATACAGATATGAGTTGCATGATTTTGAGAAGGCATAAATTGTGTTGTTCAAGTTCCTCAGCAGAGGACATTATTCTGTGTGTGAATTTAATGCTGCAGATATTACGTAGCCATGTGGTAAGAGACTACATTTTAAAGCATATCCAGGAGTTTCCAGCGTGCTTTATTTTCTTTGTCACTTTTATCACTTTTTGTCACCCTTCTTTGTCCCTTTTTTTGTTTGGGCCTGTGTGTTTATTCATTTTTTTTTTCCTCTGGGTATACAGCTGTATTTACAGAAAGACAAACAGGAAAAAAAGACGGTCACATGTTAGAAGATTTTAAGAAAATGTACAAACAAGGAAAGACAAATATAGGAAGAGAGAGTGGAGAAAGAGATTGCATAGGAGAAAGAAAATTAAATGAAAAAGAGGGCAAAGGGTGGAAGAATAGTGAACTGATTTTACGAATATTCTGCACTGAATCCTGAAGACATTGTTGTGCATGACATGAAACCTGTGGAAAATATTTTTTCACATAATTGGCACAATATATAAATTCTACTCCTCATTCTAGTTTCACTTTGCATTCCTGAGGTTTATNTTTTTTTTTAATTTCTTTGGTTTCTTTTCCTTTACTTATCAATTTCTGCTGTTCTCCCTAGTAAACTTCAGCAATTACTGGAGGAGGAGATATGTGATCATATCACTGACTAGGTCCTTTTCAAACTAGGGAAGTTTAAATATTTTGTTTTGGTTGTCACAAAATTGTTCCTATTGTAAAATTTATTAGCTTTTAGGCATTTTGAATATCTTTGCCCTCTGGCCTAGATTTGTTTTCTCCTTCGACCTATAGAACTCAGCATTAATCAGCTGTTATTTCAGCTTGAATCCACAGTTCAGTTACAAGCAGAGAACAATGATTTTGCACTCTGATAACACATGGTGAACACTTTAGTGATTTGGTCATTCTTCATCATTTTGTGGGTGAATAAACAGAAGTATTTGCTATTGGTCCACCTATTTTCTATTATATCTTCATCATTAGGACAGAGACTTTTTGATTTGGAGAATGGTAGACAAGATTATTTTGTGGAATACTAACCCAGTTTACTAATTAAATATCTCGTATTGGAGATATCAGTACTTTGTCTTACCTGTTTGTTTCTTATCCTGAAAATACAGACTTTTTTTTTCATTTGATCACTTTGTGTTGTTTAGTATACTGTTTTATGAAATAGTATTGTAATGCTTAACAGGAGACTGTTAACTGCAGTCAACATCCCCGGGTAGTTTTTGGGAAGCAAGGGGGTTTGCTTATATCACAAGTATTTTCTAGACTGATACCTAAAGAGGCATTTAAGAAGCTGCTATCTTAGTTAAGCCTTTTTTCAATTGTTACTGTTTCTAAAGCATCTGTCATGGCAGCTGAAGAAACAGCAATGAATGTGTGCACATGATGTACTACACATGAGAGATGAAATATATTTGGAAATAGCGGCAATTAGATTAATCTCTGAAACAAATAAGTGAGAGCAGTAATAAAATGCTATGAATGCTGTTTCCATGCTTCTCATTTATGTGAGAACTTCTTTTAAAGCCATCTGTGTTGTAAATCAAGTTACAGTAGAATTGCGTTCTTGGGAAAGCATTAAAAGTTCTCTTACGTACTCTTCAGTCGTCAGCCCACAAACTAACTTCTTTTTCTCTATTTGCTTTCCCCCCCTTCTCCTGTCACAGGGGTGTTGGAGAAAGATTGTTGTGGATGACACCATGCCTTTTAGTGAAGAGGACAATTTGTTATTACCAGCTACAACCTGCCAAAATGAACTTTGGCCAATGTTGCTGTCCAAAGGTATCATTAAGTTAGCAAATACTAGGTATGTTTTGTCATCTCACTTTTGCTTTGTTTTGTGAAGTCAAGTGGTAATAGCAAAACTTTGATTTAGTATACATAGGAAATATATTTTGTTAAATTCTTGTAATGACAATTAAACATTCCTAAAAGCTGACACTGTAAAATCAGTAAAACAAAATCCTCTATAGCTACAGAAGGTATAGGGTTTCCTTCTGAGATGTGTTTGTAAATTTATTCACAGAAAAATTACAAAGAAACTGCAGTACTCATTATTTGCTTCATTTGTTTGATATTATTCCTGAAAATTTTACGTATGGCTTTCTGCCAAACAGAAATATCTGTGAACTCTTAATGAAATTGTTATTGTCAACCTTGACCTTTATTGACTCAACAAATGTTGAAAGTAGAGTTTAGTGAGCTGCATTTGATACCTTTGCTACAGTTGTACTATTGTGTACAGTGATCCACTTCCTTAGAAGTGACTGGAAAAATAGAAAGTGGCCTATGATGCAATGATTGACAACTATGGCTACATAGCTATTCCTATGAAATGAGGAATGAACACCAAGAGTTTAAAGAATAAGAGAATAAGCTTGAGAAAATAATGCAAAACACTCATCTGGGTTGTGAAGCTTCCCTGCTCTCATCATATCAAGCTGTGTTTGTCAGAAGCGTCATCTAAAGTAGGAGTTGCCTAGAGCTGCCTGTTAGGAAAGTGTTTGCAGGAATGTGATTGAGGTACTGAATTTCTCCAGAGCACAAGGGTTAGTCAGTCGTATGAGTGAGTGCTGGCATCTCTGGCCTTGGTCCTCTCAGAAGACCTTTCCAGAGAGTAGCAGAGTGTCAGTTTGAAAGAGTGAACTTTGCTAGAGTGGAAGTAGAACCAGCATGTTCAGAATAACCAGGGAGTTAGAGAAGCTGCTTAGGAAATGGAAGTCATAGAATCATAAACCCTGTTTTAGTGCAAGGGATTTCAAACCCACATCTCAAACCCTGCAATTGTGAGCAAGTATGCATAGTCTGCTTGCTAACAAAGTTGAAAAAAGAATGCCATTGTACCAGAGGGAGCACTAAAATAATGAGCCTGATGCAAAGGCATTGACTTCGTAGGGGAGTAGTCAGCAGTGCTTTGGAAAATTCCTAAAATTGCAGGTAATGACTTGTTTTTCATCAAACTATTCTGTATATGGTCTTATTCCTACAGAAAGTAATGTAGACTATAGAGTTTACTCTAGTTGGTTACATTATAATTGTAAAATGTCTGCTTTTGGTTTATAGTATACATGAAACTGGAAAAAGAGAGATGGAGGAGTTTACAGTTCTACAAACACTGACTGGATGGATACCAGAAGTTATTCCTCTTCAGTAAGTTCTTTTATTAAACTATTTATGTGTTAGTTGTTTAATATTTAATTCTATAAGTCATTATGAAAAATAAAGCTGAGCCCTAAATGTCCTTCACCATGAATTTTGGAAAGTGAAGGGTTTATAATTCTGGCACTTGGGAAATGTACCTTTGAGAAATGCAATTTTATTGTGGTTTTTTTTGTAAGTCATGTACTTTCTTGTAAAGCTATTTATCATGCTGATGCCTATTCTTTATAAATTAATTTAACTTATATTAAACAGTGTGATAAAAACAAGGTTAGAAAAATCTGTTTCATTTAGTATGCAGTTACAAAATGTCTGCTGATAATAATAATTTTATATCTGAATATACCATAGAAAATATATGTTATGAATTTGGAAGTAATTAATGTCAGCTAGTATGGTGTTTCCACCCTGTAAATTGTAACAATTGACAGACTTTTAGTTTCAACCAAAAATATTATTTCCTACCTACAATAATGTTTTTCTCGTTTCCAGCATGTTTTATGTTCATTTTGTATTTTTAAAGAAAGACATGCTGACTTTTCAACTTGACATTCTTTTTACTAAATGAATCACCTGGATACTGATACTAAATATTTAGACTTTTTCTTTTGAATTACACCTTTTTGCCTTTTGATATACACATTCAAATGAATACAAATGCTCATGGTTTATATATAATTTACATAGATATAATTGTTTATTTATAACCATATTTCACTATTAAATAATTTCAGTCAAAGAATATTCCATTTTTCAGTAATTTTTATGTGTCAAGGTATGCTTACAATTTAGGTTTTTGATATTAATTTAGGTTCCTGTGAATAAACCTGTGTCCTACAGTAGTGTGTATGGAGTTCAAGGACTTAAAAATCTAAGTAGCCTAAATTTTACTTCTTTCTATAGTTAGTTTTAAAATTTCAACAGCAAAAACAATATTCACTTACTAAAAATATATTATGTCATGGAATATTCAAATGTGAATACTACAGAGTCTTTGGAATAGTAGTGTAAGATGACTTTAGCTCATTTTACAATTTTTTTTATTAAAAAAAAAAGTTGAATGCAGTGAGCTTGCATGAAACTCATTCATGACCCTGTTGGAGGTTTTTTTTGGAATCACTGAGTTTCTGTGGAAAACCAACATGACTGTAACTTATGTCATATCAAAACCTTTCCAGTTTGGAAGTACCTTTGAGGAGCTTTTTAATATACAGGGCTAGAATTCTAGTATTATATTGTGTAGTTGTAAAGTGGTCTTCAAGTTTCTCTGCCACAATTTGTATCTGCTAAAAATCTTGAGGAAAAGATGCTTTATTTGCATGCATCCTAACCACCATCTCTTTTTTTTTTTGGGTCTTTCTATAAGCTGTCTCAACAAATACTTCTGATACAGAGTGTGTTCTCTCTACTAATGTAACTCAGTAGCATTTTTTAGAGTTGGACTGTCAGTTGTGATACAGTGCTGTCTAAATGAAAATGATACTTTCTTCTCTTATTGGAAATATCTTTACCATTGACATATGCATTTGTGTTTTCTCTTAAAGGCCTGAATTCTTGGACAAAGTTTGGGACTTTTTGAAAGAGATTGTGCCAGAATTTAAGTTGCCAGAGAAGAAGGCTCCAGAGCTTGAGGTTACTCAGGATGATACAAAACCTGAAGAGACCAAAGACTCAGAGTTAAAAAGTGAAATTTCATCTGTGAATAAGCTGCCAGATATAAATGAGAAAGCAGAGACAGCCAATAACTCTAGCAAAGGTCTGTAATTTTACATAGTCAAATCTTTGTAGGCCAAGCATAAATAATATTAACATCATCTCTGTGTCAAATAAGTATATTTTGCATAAATTGCCACATAGAGCTCTGAGGGTTTGTTGTTTCATATGTTGCAAAGATGTAAATTCAAAATACTTTTGTTTTAGCTATAGATCTCATTAGAAGCAATACTAGTCTTATATTTTATGAAAACAGCTTCACTTTCTGGCAGAGATTTTTTTCAGATCCATGGCACTGCCACTTCTCTGAAGTCTGGTTCCTTGCAGAGAGGAGAGATACCAATCAGGGAGGTTACGGTTTCTCCAAAGGCAACACTGTTCTAACCATCAATTAATTATACATTTCATAACGGGTGTTGTAAATTGTGATTAACTACAGAGTTGTGACAAATATGTTCTAATGTCTACCTGCATTTATATTTATTGCAATTTTTCTGCTACTAGGTATAAGCAATAGTTTTCTTCAAGAGCTGCTAATCCTATTTACATTTAAATGAAAAAAACTTACATTTACAAAGTTGTTTGTTCCAGTATATTATTCTTCATTGTTTCTATTTGAGACTGAGTTTTCTTAGTTGCTGTTTTTAACGTGAAGGCATGAGTTCAATTTCCTACACTTCTCATGTCTTTGGAGAGTACAAATCATACAAATTTCTATTTCTTCTAGATTTTCAGAAAAACCTGACTTCCTCGCTTTGAATCCCAAAAGTTATGTCCCAATGTCAAAAGTGTTATAAAAGTCTTAGAAGTTACCTGGTTGAGGTAGTATTATCTCTTCTTAGGAAGTCCTGCGATCATTTTGACTCAGCCATCACTGTGGTAGATATTTCAGAGTTTGGAATGGGCATGCCACTGGGAACAACACTGGTTTTCATCCAACAAGGTGCTGTAATTTTTTTCTCGGAAAACTAAGTAAATTTAATCCTGCCTGAGACTTAAAAATTCTATTAGTAACTGAAACAGCTAAGAATCAGGGAACCATTGTGTCATGATACAGCTCTGTAATCTCCAACTCTGAGGGTAAAAGCTTTATTCAGATGTTCTGTTGATGTTTGGGTGACACAAAGCCCATCTGTGTCACCATGAGATAAGGACCTGGGGGTCCTGGTGGACAACAAGCTGTCCCTGAGTCAGCAGTGTGCCCTGGGGGTCAAGAAGGATAATGATGTCCTGGAATACATTAGGAAAAGCATTGCCATCAGGTGGAGGGAGCTGATCCTGCCCCTTTACTCAGTCTGCATCTGGAATGTTGTGTCCAGTCCTGGGCTCTTCAGCACATCAGAGACATGGAGCTCCTGAGTGAGTCCAGTAGAGAGGGCAATGAAGATGATTGGGAGACTGGAGCATCTCTTACAAGGAAAGGCTGAGGAAGCTGGGCCTGTTCAGCTTTGAGAAGAGACAACTGAGAGGGCACCTCATCAATGTGTGTAAGTATCTAAATGGTGGGTTCCAAGAAGATGAATCCAGGCTCTGCTCCATGGTGCTGAGCAATAGGAAAAGAGGCAAAGGGCAGACTGGTGCACAGGAAGCTCCACCTGAACATGAGGAAGAACTTTACTGTGTGAGTGACTGAGCAGCAGAACACATTGCCTGGAGAGGTTGTAGAATCTCCTCCACTGGGAATGGCTTTAAACTGGAGATATTTAAGAACTGTCTGGATGCAATCCCATGCCATGTGCTCTAGTATGACCCTTGTGGAGCAGGGAGGTTGGACCAGATGATCCACTGTGGTCCCTTTCAACCTGAACCATTCTTTGATTCTGTGAAGCTGTGTTGTGCAGTTGACACGAAGGAAGGAATGCCATCCAAAAGGTCTTGGACAAGCTTGAGAATTGGACCTGTGAGAATCTAATGAGGTTTAGAAAGTCCAAGTACAAGGTGCTGCACTTAGATTGAAACAGTCTGAGGCAGAGTACAGACTGGAAGAAGAACTGAGAGCAGCCCTGTGGAGAAGGACGTGGGGGTTCCGGTGAATGTGAGTCAACAGTGTGTGCTTGCAACCCAGAAAGGCAATTGTAACCTAGGCTGCATCCAAAGCAGTGTGGCCAGCAGGATGAGGAAGGTGAGTCTCCCTCTCTACTCTGTTCTTGTGAGACCCCAACCTGGAGTGCAGCATCCAGCTCTGGGGTCCCAGCACAAGAAAGACATGGACCTGTTGGAATGAGTCCAGAGGAGGGCTACTTAAGATGATCACAGGGCTAGAGAACCTTTCCTATGAAGGCAGTCAGAGTGCTGGGATTGTTCAGCCTAGAGAAGAGAAGGCTTCAGAGAGACCTTGTAGCACCTTCCAGGACCTAAAGGGGGGCCTACCAGAGAGCTGGAGAGGGACCTCTTACCAAGGGCATCTAGTGATAGAACTAGTGCGAATGGCTATAAATTCACAGAGGGCAGGTTTAGATTGAATACTAGAAGGAAATTCTTTCTGAGGATAGTGAGCTCCTGACACAGGTTCCCCAAAGACGTTTTGGTTGCCCAATCCCTGGAAGTGGTCAAGGCCAGGATGGGACTTGGAGCAACCTGCTCTGATGGAAGCTCTGTCCCTGCACGCAGCAGGGGGGTTGGAACTAGATGATCTTTAAGGTCCTTTTCAACCCAAGCCATTCCATGATTCTGTGGGGATTTTTTTTTTTTTTTTTTCCATTNGGGGGTTGGAACTAGATGATTTTTAAGGTCCTTTTCAACCCAAGCCATTCCATGATTCTGTGGGGTTTTTTTTTTTTTTTTTTTCCATTTAAGAAGTCTTTTTCTGTAGTCTAAGTTCTAAGGCTTCAAAGAATGTCTGGACTGTGGGAGACTTTCTAATTCCATGTCCACTGGGAATCTATGCATTGTCTATCTGAATTTTTTTGTAATTACTGATGCATGAGAGCAAGAACATGAAGAAAATATTTGGCACAGTGCCAAAAATACAATGATTTCTTACACTGCAGTAAGAACTGCGGTGCAACAACTAAGATAAAAGTTGTGCAATAACTAAAAGGTGGGATCAAAGCCTTCCTGGCTCCTTCTCAGTAAATCTTCATTTACATCTTAAGGACTAGTTTTTATTTTTATTTATTTTAATTAAATTACATTAGTTTATTATCGTATCTCAACTCTTGACTTTAAAGAGTTTACGGTTGATTGTTTTTATATTTTATCCAAAATCCTATTAAAGCATTTGCACTGTATGACATTTGATGACTGAAATTTTTTATCTGAGAAAGAAAAATATTTAATCTTTATTTTGCTTAATAGAAAAAGCAGAGCAGAAAAAAGTAGGAAAGAAAAAAAAAGGAGGAGAGAAAGAAAAAAACAAGGTAGCACCTCAGTCTCCAGGAAAGTTGGCAAAAGCCCAAGGCCTTCAGGACTTAGATGAAAGTAAGTCCTATTGTTTTGTAGCTAAAAATACAGACAGGAGGTATATATAAAGCAAAAGGCTGTTCTTTAATTTGGTTTTGAACTTAACTGGGGGGAGGTTATATTTACTTTTCAAATTTAGTTTTAATTGTTGTTGTTTACACCTCACATTACATGCTGAAGTCATTCTAACCTAATCTGCAACATAGGTAAAGAATAGTGTATTGCAGTACTTTGTTTTAGTGGTATATTGTTCGGTGTTTAAAAACAACAATGTTTCCTCTTTCATAATTTATTTGTTCAGTATCTACTTTATACATAAAATTGCAATTGGAAAAGCAGGAATGCTTCTTTGTTGAAAGGCAGGGGTATAGGAATCTTTCCCATACCTTTGAGGGTGACCAGCACCTCACAGAAAATGGCTTCAATAATTAGCAAGACTGTATGGTCAAGTATCTCTTGAAAAATAAAAAAGGTTTAATAGAAGAAAGAAAATAATACAAAACAATGAATGAAGCCGAACAAAGTATGGGGACGGGTCCCATATATTTGCTACAAACACCTCAAGAATGCATGGAGCCCCTTTGTTCTCTCTTTTCTACCTAATGATCAAGGATGAATCTATTGGCACATTGCCAATAGAAAAAGGTACAGGCTTTGATAAACAGTGACAAGGTCCAACAGGTGCTTCTCCCTTGGCACTGAGCCAATCACTATGAGAAGAACATGGAAGGTTCTAGCTAAAACTCCTAAAATGTTTAAAGGTAAGCTGAAACCCTTTTCCTTATTTAGAAATGCCCACTCAGGTGTGGGAGTGCCTCCCTACACAGGGGGAACTGGAGGGGAGATGGGGAGGCAACAGTATTCATTAGAATTCACTCCATGATGTAAATCTTAATTTCTTTATCTTTTTCCAGGAAATACATAGTGATGGATTTAATTCCTGTATTTATATATTCATAAAAGCATAAAAATTAAGTAAATTCTTGGTTTGTGTGTTTATATTTAATGTTAAAAAAACCTAAAAAATCCAGAAAATAAATTTTAAACAAACCACAAGTAAGTACTTGTAAATAATCAGGCAGCTAAGCAATCAACTAAGATAGATTAAATTTACTAGCATAAACTATAGAAGATCTTCACGAATGTACAATAAGCTCATATGCTCTTGGCTTTACTTATGTTTGGATAGATGTGGCATTTCCATGTGACTAGCAGCAAAAAGCAGTTATTAACTGGAATAATTTGGTGAGAATAGGTAGAACATCTTCCTAAGGGAAATAACTGCCAAGTAAAAATGAAATTTACTACGTAAATGGTATTCCTGCTTCTTGATTTGGATCCTGATAAAAATTAGTGATTTAAATAATTTTAAGCTACCACAAACCAAGATTGTGCCTTGTCATCAGCAAATATATTCATTTTAATTCCTACCTTACATACCATTAAATGAGTTAAACAGCAGTAAATTTTAAAGTATATTGCAGGATTGTAGCTTGCTTTAGTGTAGCAGGTGCGGAATAGGAACTGAGGTGTTTCGTGTGAATATAAGTAATGTGACTAACTAGTGCTCAAGCACATCATGGAGAAAATAAAGCAAAAGAATCCAAGATATGTATTCTAGAAATTGTGCAAAATGTGTGAAAGAGCATTAAAAAAAAGAGGCAGTACTTCCATGTGAAAAATGACATGATATTTAGATCTTTATTCTGCCACTTAAAGCCCAGTTTATGGTTTCTTCTGAAAGACAATTAGTGTCCTGTGAAGAGGTTATTTAGAAAGATGATTAATTCAGGGCTCAAGTACATTTATCAGAGAACTCTTTTATCCTAAGTTTGAACCAGAACAGACTTCTGGAAAAGAGTAAGAGGTAGGTATCTCTATAGTAACAGAGCAAATTTAAGGTTATTATACTGCAAGGAAAAGAAAAGTAATTCCAGTTTGAAAGAATACTGAATTACGATGCATTTTTCTTGTTAGAGTGTAGCCAAAAAAGGGAAATCTTGCAGGCTTTGAGACACACGGTCTACAGACTGGCCCTGGACAGTAGAACCATTGTTGTGCATAAAATAACATCTGAAACTTGGTTTTGATTCTCAAAGTCAGACTCCAGAGGCAGTAGTTGTAAAAAATTCCTGAATTATTCTGGTGGTATTTTGTAATACTGACTTTAATTATTGCAGCAACTTTTTTTTTTTTTTTTTTTCATTTTAAGTTATTTGAAAGTGTTTTATTCCCAGCATGATAAAAGTTCTTACTTCCCTGCTGCAAGCTTTTACTCTACCTGTTGACTTCTAGGAAATTTTTGTTCTTTGTGACAAATATGGATTATTTCTAAAAAGATACTTAACTACTCCAGATACTATTTATATTTGACTTTTAAAATGGCAAAACATTCTGTATTCATTGCATTGTATATTCATGACACGTTGAAGTACCAGTTACTTCTCAATATTTGGAGACTTCTCTTACAGGTTTTGATTTTGTGTGGGCGTTAATGTTACAGTGAGTTGATGCTGTCTGGCACCTAAGCTGCCACTCTTCTGCCTGCTCACTCCCCACAGTGGGATGGGGCAGAGAATGAGGGCTGAACCATTTGCCCACCCCCAGTGTTCTTGCTGGGGTCATGGAGTGAGAAACAGTTTTATTGATGTGTGAGCTCGGCTCAGCAGTCACTGACAGACTGGTGTGTTACCCCCAGTGTTTTGGTCACGTATCTAAAACAGCACCACCAGCCAGACCCAATACAAACATATGCAGTTCTGAACCACTTGCAGTCTCACCAATGCCTGCTGCACCCCACAATACAGTATGAGTTGCAGGATCATTGAAGCATTGAACTTGTTTCTCTATTCATTATGTGTGGATCCAGCTGAATAACAAGCCCTTGACGTGGTCAGTCTGAGCTCTTCCTGAGAGCAACCAGCTCTTTGGTCCTTTGGCTTATCAGTCAGACAGCCCTCAGGAAGTTTCAGCAGACAATTCATATGTTCCTACTGACCCATTTTAGCATACAAATCTGCACTTTTCTACTCAGCAGCTTTTTCTTCTGGTAACAAACCTTTCATGCTTAGGGTATCCCCTTGTTTTATGAGCAGTTTTTACAATGAAATGATATGAGGTCCTGTCAGGTGAGGGTCTGAAGTTACACAGAGTCCCCAGGTGGGTGCAAAGGAGAACTGCTTTATTGTAAAACCCAGGCCTTTTTAGGCCATTGTCAGTTACATACTTTTAAATCATAGCATAATTCAACCACCATACACCACGTATGTGAACACATGATGGTTACATAACTTGTTCTTCTACCTCTAATTCAGCTGAGTCACTTTCCCATAGTCCTCTTCTACTTAGCCAAAGTAGCAGGCCTGAGCCATGATTTTAAAGGCCTTCCCTTTGTAAGGTTTTACCTATATGCAACAAGGTACTCAGTCACATTGTTCCTGTAAAGAATGACTGCTTTGCTTTTACTTAGATTTCCAAACTACTGAGTTTCTTAATAATTTCTGGGCTGTGGAAAGGAAACACTCTTCCATTCGAAGAAGTAGCTAGGAACTTGGGAGTTTGTTCTACAAATCAAATGTATTTTGCGAATGTCATTGTGCCTTGATTCAAATCCTGTTGTTAAAGATAATATTTTCTATGTCACAGAAGTGTTGAGATTATTATTATACTTAGAAGTTTTTGAAATCAAACAAGTAGATCTGTAATCATCAGAGACAGTGAGATAAATGTCATATAACTGTAACATTCTTATAATTTTTCTTTTACCTAATCAAGAGTTTTCATTTACAAGATAGATTGAGGCCTAATTTTTTGGTTTTTCAAGTGCATATCATCATTCTGTGATATTTACATCAATTCTGAAGAGCACACAGGTTATTTTTCTGAAAACTAAAAAATGCCTTCCAATACGCAAAGCTAATCTATGCCTATCACAGCAAGAGAAGTTAACATCTGAGCTGCACTCCTGATAATGAGGATATTGAAAGCCAACTGATGTGTTTTCATAGGATGGTTTGGTTTAAAGATCATCCAATCCAAATCTAGTTCCAACGCTCTGCCATGGACAGGGACATCTTCCACTAGGCCAGATTTCTCACAGCCCCGCTGTGCAACCTGGCCTGGAACACATCCAGGGATGGGGCATCCACAGCTTCTCTAAGCAACCTGTTCTGGTGCTTCAACATCCTCATGGTAAAGAATTTTCTTTTTACATCTAAGCCAGCCCTCTTTCAGAGGGATCAGTTAAAGTAAATGTCCCTTGTTCTATCACTCCATGGCCTGGAGAATCTCTCTTCAGCTTTCATGTAAGCTCCCCTTTAGATACTGGAAGGCTACTCCAAGGTCTCCCTGGACCCTTCTCCAATCCAGGCTGAATAACACAAGCTTTTTCAGCCCTTCTTTGTAGGAAAGGTTCTCCAGCCCTAAGATCACTTTTGTGGTCCTCATCTGGCATCATTAGTCCTTGGAAAGTTATACTACACCATCAGCTCTTATTTGATAGATAAATATTTAAAAGAAACATTAAGGGTGAGAAAATTCCTTGCAAGTCATATGCAAAACATATGATAAACAAATAAAAATGGTTAAGATCTGTTAAAAACAACTATTTTAATTCCTGGCCTTGGTTTTTAAGTGGTTGGATATGTATTTTATATGGATCAATTCAAATCTTACTTTCCCTTCTCAAAGGGACTGAAGCATTTGTTCAGGTTGTTTAGTATTCATTCTCTGCAAGTGAATTTGCAAAGCTGCAACTGTGGAACATAAGTAGCTACATGGATTCAGAATTTTTTAACAAAGCACGGCAGAATTCTTATATCCACACTGATGGATAAAAATAATAGGCTTTGCTGAATCTGTTTTGTTGTACTACTGTATAATATTTTTCATCTAATAATGCAATTTTATCAAGGCTATCAGTTTTAACCAGTTTTCCCAAATGCTGATTCAACAGTAATCATCATTACATTTGGTGCTAAATAATTGTCATACATCATACTCATTTTTATACAGTGAATAACGATCAAATAATATGTAATTTTTGAAGCTATTGGCATAATGTACTAGTATGGTAGTAGTATTATTAAAGTGGATATGATGTGCCTGGTTAATCATTTGCATGCTCTAATAATTTGTTCATTGCTGTTTATTGTCTGCCCTGCAGACATTTTATTTCACAACCCATCTGGACTGAGTATGATCACTTTGCATTCCACCTGGTATTTGATTAAATACTTTTGTTGGAGAAATGCTTCTCACATGCAATGAGATCAGTATGCCTTGTGGCACATACTGTTCTGTAAAGTGTAGGACATAATAGGTAATATTGCTGTGTTTGTAATAGATCGATATTCCTATAAAAGGTAAGGACTGAGATTAAAGTTAATTATAACCTTGCTTTTGAATAAGTTGAAACCCTCAACTAACTCAAGAGCTGTGGTTAACATGGAAATCACAACATGCAATGAGAAAAAATTAAGAATCCATTGGAAAGTAACTCTTACTTGCCTTTATCTTATATTTGATTGGGTAATTGAATTCCTGGAAGACTATTTAAGATGCAAAGATATTGTATTTTGAGAAAAAAATGCTGCATACCCTCTAAATAAATAGATTTTAGGTCTGATGAATTTTATTTTCCAGACACTTGTCTGTTTATATGCAGACAGCTTTGTTTTATTTCACAGAAAATACCTATTCTTAGTGCAACTTGCAGTTGAATATTTACTAAACAGAGGAAGCAATTTTCCCATATTTGAAGTGAAGCTGAAGGGAACAATGACAGACACAGATAATTTTACTGGAGTGTTAGATGGGGATAGAATCATAAAATCATTTAGGTTCAAAAATACTTCCAAGTTCATTGAATCCAGCTGTTAACCTCTACTGCCAAGCCCACCACTAAACCACTGTTCCTAAGTGCCTCATCTACACATCTTTTAAATAGCTCCTGGAATTATGGCTCATCTGCTTCCTTGGGCAGCCTGTTCCAATGATTAAAAACTCTTTCTGTGAAGAAATTTTTCCTAAAAAACCATTCTGATGAAAAACACGTGCCACAACCTGTGTACTGAAATCTTGTCTCCAAGTTTTCTGAGATGACTACAGAAAAGTAGAGAGAAATAGATATCTTTCTTTTTGGGATGTCTTTTTGGTAAAACCAGATGCATATATATCAAGTATTATGTTTTAGACTTTTAATTTCCCTTCAGAGTGAATGAACTGACTGTCAGACATTCTTGGCTTCTCTTCATCATTCAGGAATTAGCAATGGCTTCTTTCACAGAGAAGAATAGGAGGTGATCCTATGGTTGCCTGGTGCAACAGATTTCTGGGGTTAAGAAAGTGAATGTGCCCATTTGTATTCCTTGCCTGTAGCAGAATTACAGGCAAACAAGCTTCTATAAGGTGTGTGGGATGAGAGCTTCATACTTTCTGAGGCAGCCATCAGTACCTCCATTTTTTCATCTGCTTGACATAAGTGAGAGCAGTAACCCTCGTTTACAGGTAGTATGTTTATCAAATTACTTATCTCAATCTCCATATCCCTTGGCAGCAGTGGCCAGAGTTCTGGCTTTGGATCCTTTAGTTGGCAAGATCAAATTTTGCCTTCACTGGTGAGAGGCATTTAACTAGTACTGACCAATCAGGATGTTTTTACTTCATCTATATAGATTATATGTATTATTTTCTTTATGTTAGTTTCTGTTTTTAAAATTTGAAGTAAAACAAAAAAACTGTTGAAAGCTACCTCTGACCTGTCATATTTTTAAATTGTGTTTTCTGTTAGTAATTTCTGTAAAATAAGTAAAATATGCAAATGCTGTTGATTTAAATGAGGTGGTTTTTTTCCATCAGTGGCTTCTTTTCAAAGTACATTAAAATTAACTCTTCTTTTGAATAAAATAACAGCCAGACAAAGAAAATAATAATAAAAATAAGGCAGAGAAAGCACAATAATTTAGTGTGAGGTACAGCTACATTTTTTTTACTGTTTACTTTGTTCTGAAGCATTTTGATGTTTTCTGTGTAGAATCGCCTGTACCAACCCAGCCAGAAATGGTCGTGTACGCTGGCTGTATACCACTGCATTTGTTTGAAGAGGATATTTTTTTATTAACACAAATGGTAAGATTCTGTGCTCTTAGGACAGGAAAGCGTTACTTTTTTTGTTATCAGTGTGTTTCATTTTGTTGAAACAGTGTTGTAACAAAAAGAACACAATTAGCACAGTGAAACAGTCAGTAGATGATGACTACCAGTTAAATTTATATTTTGGTACTTCTGTATTCTGAACATGAATTTTCCTGCCAAAGCCTGCTGATTTTACTCAGTTTTCCTCCACTTTCCTCAGGATCCCAGAAGCTGAAGTCTCCTGGGAGAGACTAGATGTGGACTAGAAAATGTATCATGATGAGATACTTCTGAATGGAAAGCCTAATTATTTTAAGGGCTACTTGAAAAACATGAATTTTAATTTTTTGAAGACTACAGTTAAGACTCCCTGATATACATTTTCCAGTATGTTGTTTGTTGTATATAAGAAGTAGCATGTTTATATCAATTTCTATCATTAGTGTTGTAACTGGTGAAAGTACCTGGGAAAAGCGCACTTAAAGCAGCTGGAGTAAAAACAACACTTAAATTTCCACTTAGTCACTCACAATCCTCAGAAAGCTTTTTGTAGTGCCAGAGCAGGCTTTCTTGAGTTGATTATTACTTAGGTTTTCTCTTTTTTTGTATACATAAATCCTATCTATCATAATTAGATCATTATATTTTAAGTTGCCTTCTCAGGAAACTGATAAGCTTCATAGAGTAAAAAAATTTCCAGAAATGGTTTGCATGTGTTATGCTTTAGTGCACTTAATTCTTGCACTATTTTCTTTTTAAAATTTTGCTGTGTATTCTATGCAGTTTGGAAGATTAACTTGTTATCTGTGATATTGTTTTAGTTTAGTGTCTCAGTCAATATTGTCTCTTTGCTAATAATAAGTAATGCTAGCTATCAAAAAGCAAAGCAGAAGGAGGGACATGGGCTTATATTTTTCCTGCCACCTAACACCCTGAGTCTCAAACTTGACTACAGTCTGTTGAGCTATAGAGATTGCTGAAAAAGAGGTATGGCAGACTAAATAGGATGAGACAGATGAATCTATATGTCTAAACTAGTATTCTAGTAAAGACTTGATAGAAAAATGGAAGTTGACAGAAGTTAAATTTAGAAGTGTAGAGAATTTCTTATGGATAAAAACCCATAAGAAAAACCAAGGGCTGAGACAAACTACACTGATTGGAGTAAAGTTTAGAAGATTGAGTTACTGGGATAAGAGTTGCTCCCTAAACTTGGAGAAAATTTTGTCATTGACTGCAGTTGTACCAGAATTTCCCTCCCAAATTTTTGCAGTATCCCTTTTAGTTTTTCTTTCTAATATGGATTTCCTTGGATTGTTGTGGCTTGAATTTGTCTTAGTTTGCTCAAATAAAAGTTTAAAAAAATCAGTAATTGAGTCATACAAGTGTGTAGTGTACTCAACAGCTAAATTCTCCTTTATGACACCTAACTGGTTATCTTCTAAATCTTTTCTAATCTTGGATGTTTTAACTATCATTTTTAATTTAATTCGTTCCCACTCTTCAAAAAACTGACAACCACAACATTCTTCTCCACAGAGTTCATAAATACAGAACCTAAGGAACATTTTAAAATTTGTAGAAGCAATCAGAGGCTTGCTGATGAATATGCTAAAGAAATAAGTTATTGGTGATTTATTTAGCATGTAAAAGAAAGTGTGCTTTTATAATTAAAAGGATGTACAAATGTTGTAACAGAAGTTTCAGCTGTTAAGTACTGGACCATTATTATTTTAGTGGGAAGAGCACCACTCAATGTCCACATCTCAAATTGCTCTTAAGTCTGTTCCTAAGGGCTTTGGTATACAGGTCAACTCAAGTGTCTTTAATGTCTTTTATAAATGA
Source organism: Hippolais icterina (assembly GCA_013400075.1). Taxonomy (NCBI): domain Eukaryota; kingdom Metazoa; phylum Chordata; class Aves; order Passeriformes; family Sylviidae; genus Hippolais; species Hippolais icterina. The sequence continues at coordinate 7,681 of VWYN01002357.1, read as the reverse complement.
GCCATCAAATAAAAAACTTGGCTTTAATGATATGTTGGTTCAAAGCAATACATTATGGAGTTTTTACAAGTTATCTAAAAGACTAATTGATTTTAGGATTCTGCCACTTTATAAATTTAGCATGAGGTAAGGATTTTTTCCCTCAGAAAATATTTTTAAGTATGATTATCTAAAAGAAAGTCTGTTGCTTTCTTACATTCATTCATTCATTCTCTTCACTTATATGTTATGGTTATATAAATAAGTTAAAAGAAGTGATTAATCTATTATGAAAAGTAAAATATATGTAAACACTTCTAAGTATACTTTTTGTGCTGAATATCAAATTCTAATCAGCATGGTTTTGGATAGTCTGGTCAGGTGGACCATAGTAACTTCATTTGTTATACAAGCTGTTAGATTCTTTTGTGTGCAAACTGTTCTTGTTTGTTAGACAGATATAAGGAGAGAGAAGATCTGACCCAGTCAGATTACCCTTCTATGTTCCATAGGCTGATTCTTCAGAGAAGATGAGGCAATATGGGCTTTCCCATATACACAGCCATCCTGTCCTGATCACTAGAACTAGGTCCTGTCCTCTGGTAGCACCTCCAGAACCGCCACCACTTCCTTCCTGGAAGCTTTTCCGTCAGAAAAAGCAAGTTGTTGTGACGTCTGAGCCCCAAGGTTTGTCTACTAAAAACTGCAAAATAAATTTATAATTACATTTTAATTATTTCAGGACCGTACTTATCATCTGTTAGCTTAATTTAAATTGAACTCAATTTTGTATTACTTCCTCTTAGCCATATTTCCTACATGCTTTGAGAAGTGTCTTAATTTATGTTGAAAAAAGCACTCTAGTGGAGCAAATGAAGAGGGGATGTTATCAAAGTAACACAGAAGCTCTCTGATGCAGAGCCATGAAAGCTTCTGAACACCTTTTAAAAGTTTAAAGTATGTGACTAGTCCTGCTGCATCAAGTCATGGTTTTAGACTAATTTTTTTTCTAGGGTTTGTCTGTGCTGCATAATGGAGTTAGACGCATGATATGAGAGAGCTTGAGCATGAAAGTGTTACAGGCAGGCTAGCAAAGTATACTGGGATAAGAAATAGAGGAAATTGGCAAAGGCAGAAAGTGCTGCCATAGTTGTTTTGAGCTACTCTGGACAACCTTACGTATAAGTCAGGCATAATTTAATACTTTGCAGGCTGAGGATCAGTGTAAAGCATTAATTTTTTCATGATATGTCACCTAGAACCACCCCTGGGTTTTTTGTTCCATTCAAGTGCATAGGATGATACTTGGAAAAATATTTAGAGGGGACGAATCCCCATGGGGAATTATTTCTCAACATGAATAGTATTAAATACTTTTATGAATTTATATATTTAACAAGTTGCTTTTTTCCCAGAGCCTGTGGTAGAGAAATCTGAAAAATATGTTGAGATCGCTAGCCTGTTTTTTAAATACAAATTGAATGTTATCGCAATCCCAACAAACATGTAAGTATATAATGTAGTTTCAGCATTAGCATTGTGAAAGTGCACTGTGAAACTGCAATGGCTTGTCTTTACTTGTGTCACAGGGAGAAACTGCTCAGATCATGTCTGAAGCACATCAGGACAAAGCACTCTGTCGATGTATTGGTGTCATGTAATTAATCAGCTATCCATATTTAGGATCCATATCAGCAATACAACAGATAAATTTGTATACTAGATGCTTACAAAATGTTAATAAACACCTAAGAACTTCTGAACACTTTCCTGTAGCTAATCTCAAAAAGTTCTAATCAGGCACACAGATTAATTCATACGCAATTATGCTCACCCTCCTGTCTTTGAGGCTTACAAACACCTCCTGTTTTGGGAGTGCGGCACACACTTCCTGTTGGAGATGCGAGTCTCTGGGCTTAGCTGCTTCTCCCTACAATCTGCTCATGTCTGCACTGCTGAGAAAGCTTCCCAGGGGGTGGATATGCACACAGGGGTCCCCACTTGTCACACCCAATACAGACAGTCCCCTAGGCAGGTGCACATTTCTCAGGACTTCTCACATTGGAGGACAAGGTAATGCTGTCAGGCAAAGACACATTGCCACATTCTCTACCCAGTGGGCCCTAAGATGCAGAATTTTTGATAGATTACTTCTGCCAGAAGTACGAATATTCTTTGATGTCTTTCAAATTTTTCCTCAAACTGCTGGTCTTTTTTAATTATAACACATAACAATTGACTGGCCAGTCAGTATTTTTATGGGCATCACAAGTTTGATATGGAACGTTTAATGTTTATGAATCAAAGAGGCTGTTCTCTGTTCATGATAGTTGTTACAAGCCTAAAAGTGCAGAAGTGAGAAGCTCGTGGTCAAAACACAGCTTTGTATAAATGCCTTGTGTTAAAGACTGTTTGAAAGTCCTACAAACCCTTGAAAACCAAAGGTGTTTCAAAAATTGTTGAATACATTACTTCTAGTCAATATTCCATGCTCAGCAAAATACTTGCTCCCTGACAAGAAAAGAAAGATTACCATAAAGTGTATCAGAGCCATGTTTTTTTTCCAAGGACACACTGCATAATACACTTCTGCCAGGCTTCAGCCTATGATGTGAACACTCAGACAAGTTCTAGAATTATTAATCCTGTCTCTTTTATTCTGACTCAGCTTCTGTCAGGAAGCATTGAGTGTATCTTATATCCAGTGTACACCAAAAGGTTTATGTCATTTTGGAGGATATGTCTTTTCTTGAGACTGAGTCCAGCAACAGGTTGTAAATTGTTGGAGATCTATGTATTTTCTTAGGGTGTGTACACCTTATGTTGTGTACATCTCTAAATAAAATGACTAAATTATGTATGTGTCAGGTTCTAGACTTTGATCATCATAATTGGATGGACTGATAATAAACCAATTAGATATTTTTAATTTTTTTGAACAGCAGCATTTGTCCATGAAAGACATGACTTAGGAATATTCTGATAATGTAATTGTTTTGCTGATACAGTTGCATTTTGTTAGTTAAAAGTACTTAAATTACTGCTTGATTTCAAACAGTAGGAGTAGAAATACATTGTAATGTTCTAAGCAATTAACAGGCTATCAAAGTAATGAGAGATTGATAATGAAGATGTTGAAGTGTTTGCATTGTAACAGATTTTTTTTTTTTTTTCATATTTGATAGATTGCTTCATGGTCAGCTTGCCCCATTTGGGAAAGGATGGTTTATTTAATGTGCTAAGTTTCCATGACAATTAGCTAATTTAATCTTTGTGATTTAACAGGTAGTAGCCAAAAATATATAACCGGTATTAACATTTCATTAAAGTAATATAGCTGTGCAAATAAGACAAGGGATTTAGATACACAGTTGAGACTGAAAGTTTTTAATCTCTTTATTTTCTTCTAATAAGTTATTTTGAAACACTAAAAGCCAAGATAATTGTCACTGTTACTGCAAAAGATCTTCATCTTTCATTATCTCAGTCCTTAAAAAGGGGGCTAGATAACATGTGCTTAGATTTTAATTTGTTCTTTATTGCTGTAATAGCACAATTACACGTTTAAGTCTAATTAGCATGTATGCAAAATAGTTTTGGTCTTTTTCTTCTAGTTCTTCACTAACAAGCAAAGTGTTACTTATATTTTCTTCAGTTTTTATTCCTGCCTCCAGTGAAGTTAGCAATGGAGCTTTTTTTTGCTAGTATCAGAATAAGCCTGCACAGTTTTCCTTGGTTATCCTGTGTTTTAGTAGTCTGGTAGGTATGGATACCCATTTTGAGGGAAAAGATAAAAAATATTCTGACACAAAACATTTTATTTTTTGCCTTACCTCAATTCAAGTAGTATTTTTTCTTGTCTAGGGGCCATAGTAATTTATTCACTTGTGACATTATCATATAGTTTTCAGCTGTCTTGGGTTTTGCTTTTTGGAGGGTTAGTTAAGAGGTCTTTCTATCATAGGTTTGTGTGTAGTGCCAAGCCAGTAATGACAAGAAATATATGAAGATATGGATTCTATGCTGCCCTGGGACTCTTTCAAAATAAAGGAGACACTAAGTATTTTGACAAAATTCTGTTAAGAATAGTTATGAAGACTGTCATTTGAAAGAAAATGTATAGATTAAAGTGTTTGCGTTCTCTTTTATTATTTAGCCGCTTTCCACAGTCTACCCTCAAAAAAGGATTTCGTTCTATATCCCGTCTCAGTTCTGTTACTGAAACTGATGAAAATGAAAGTGACAGTAATGGGGATATGAATCAAAGTAAGAGACTCTCCAATCCAGAAGATTATTCCCAGGTAATAATATTTCTATTTTCTAACTTGACCTAGTTTTATATTACAAAGAATAGTGAAAGACAAAATAGAAAGTATTTAATTCTGAAATGTATGTTTTCAAAGACGTTTCAGAAAGCTTTTTCCCTTGCTATTTAAGCCCTTTCCACTTTATACTTATATTGATGTGTATTGGGTGGGAAATCTTTCTTAGTACCTTTTCCTTTAACTTTCTTTTCATGATTTTCCCTCAGATTATGAAAGTTCTATTGCTAACACTGTATTGGGTTTGCTCTTTAAAATCCTTTTGATGGGAGTATTTTAAGAAGATAGTCTGCAGTGTTTTAAATAAATCTTAGCTTACATTATGATTAGTTTATTTCCGCTACACTGCAAGATGTACCTAGACATGTGACTAGAAAAATGTAAACTTCATTAATGCATGCCTTAAAATGGCATCCTCATTTAGGACTGAATGGAAAGACTTCTGGCTAGATCTGGAAAAAGAGGTAAGGCCTCACTGCTCAGTTGGTCTGCTCTTAAATTTCAGAAGCTCTTCATTCTGAAGGAATCCTCAGCTTATGATTTAGACCCCCAGGCTTCCTGTGCAACTCTGTGAGGGAATGACATTCTTCCGAACAGGCTCACTAGATGCAGCTCTGACTACAAGTGGTCTACTAGCCTACTACTTGCCTTGCTAGTTACTAGGTAGAAGTCTCCACTGTAATTTTCCAAGATAGACAAGATTAATCTTACCTAAGTTTAATAAAACATTACTAGGAGAGCTTTGAGAGGTTGTAATTACTGATTTTTGTAACACTTTTTTTCTCTTTTTCTCTTTTCTGTTTTTAAATTGGAATGTGTGCTATGCTACCAAAGTCTGCTTTTAGATAAATCTTTTACAAAATGTTCCTTCTAATATTTAAATCTTAGATACAGAGGAAAAAAATATACTTTTAAAGAGTTTCTGAACATTTCATGAAAAAATATTTTGTATAGGAAAATAATTGGCAACATAGACAAATTCAGACTTAAATACTCACTTAAAAACAAACGAACAAAGCTCCACTGAAGTTATTTCATGTGCTCAGCACCTACTAAGAAACTCAATGTGGCAATGCAAATCTCTTCAGTTTCTTTCTTACTGCAGCAAACACTACTTGGAAGACCATTTGATAGCATTCCTCTTTTGGCTTTAAATTTTTAAATGAATGGAAAGTAATTTTCTATGTAATTTTTGGAGTGTCTATTTATATTTCCTTTGCAGAGTACACTCATACCATTTTTATATTTCAGATCTATATGCATACTCTGTGTTTAGATAATGTACATGTGTGGATATCGTTAGTGGATTTAATGATTTTAAAATAAGGCAATTCTGCAGTGAAGAAGAATACTTTATAATAGATGACCTGTGATTCTGTGATATATTTAGCTATTCAGTACTTTGTGTATATTTTATAAACAATAACCTAATTAGTACTTCAATAGGGCTTAACCTTTAAAAGTATTTTTAATAATGGCATAGTACAAAAATTATTACAAAAAGCAGCAGAATAAAAAGGAGCTGTAAGTATGTCTTGGTTTTGGAAAAACTTGGAAGGAAATTTCTGAATGGGGTCTTCCTAGAAAGCAAATTCAAGCTGCCCCTCCTCCCCACAGGTTCAGGAAAGATTTCCTTGGAGAAAAGTGGAAAAATATGTTTATTTAACAAGCAAAGCATTCACAAACATGAAAAAAGGAATAGTATTAAACAATAAAACCTTTTGCTGTTCTGAAGAGATGGTAAATTCAGAAAGTCCTTGTCGTGGGGTGTAGCTCAGCTCTCTTAGTGTCTTATCAGTCCCTCCTGCGCTGGAAAATGCCACATCCTGGGCCCTGGTGGTCCTCAGGCATGAGCATCCGATATTTTTTTCTAAATTTTGAATCCAAACCAGGTTTGAACAGTTCCAAAAAAGCCCCCCAAAACTACAGTCCAAAAAGATGTTCTGATTCAGTGAGCTAAAAATATAACTAAAAGCAAAAGAAAGCTCTTTCTCACTGTCTGTGCTGCAAACAACACGCACGGAATGAAAGAATGCAAAAGAACAAGTGCAATTTCTGCAAACAGACTTGGCACTTCTCCCCCGCTTCACTCTCGGAACCAATCTAAAAATGCAAAACTTGATATCCAACATAAACAGAACAGATGATTAGAAACACAAGCATCATAAAATCACCCCAAAACAAAGTAGCATCTTATAGCATGTAATTATTATTGTCTTTACTTCAGTCTCTAGGTGTATAAATACAGATTTGGCTAGTTGCCAAATCATAGAAGTTTGTGCTGGAAGCATCAGACTGTGAAACATCCCTTAGATTTTCTATCCTAATCCAAGAGTGATTTAGAAGGCTGATCTATCACAGTAGGACATGCAGTCAAGGAGAGACAAGGGCGAGCATGAGAATACATGGGAGAGACACTGACAAAACTGGAATGGTCAGAAGATGACATGAATATGATGTAGGCTGAGGGAAATCTGATTGAGAGATGAAATGTAAGAAGTTATGAGCAGCTAATTGACTTGTACATGAACTTTATTTTGCCTCAATTTAAACCTCAGCTGAAAAGTGCATGTTAATAGCTAAAGTATGCAAGTAGAACTTCATTTTTACAGACTGGAAAAGAAAATGGTTTTAATTTGGAGAACAATCTTCTTTTTTTCACATATTAAATCTTCTAATTAACAAAATTATGTGGATATCTCTGGCAAATTCATAAAGGAGGAGCTTGTTTGCTGTAGTTTTAAAACTTGATGTAATAATACATACTTTTTAGAAAGAAGTCAATTAGTGATTAAAAAAGCAAACACTGAAAGAGAAACTTTGATATCCCAAATTCACTATATTATTGCTAATTTTTAGAATTTTGTATTGCAATATAATGAATGTGAATAACTGTCTCCATTTTAAACTGTATGATTACTAGTCAGAAGACATCTGCTTTAAAGCCTTTGATACGGATTCGGCAAATCTTTGGGATACAGCACTTTTATGCGTTAAGCTGACTGAAATTCAGTCAGCTGCTGTGCCAGATGCTCAACAAGTTTAAATTGGCATATTTCAATTCACTCTAATGTAAACTGCATGAAGTAACATTACTGAATATCTGATTCACTGTTCCTAAGATCTGTTGTCACAGAAACAGAGACTAGTGATACATGTAAGACAAAATTCTAGGAGCTAGATGTACATTCTTTGAAAAATATGAAGTTGAAAGACATGCCATTATATCTCATATCCTCAAAGTATTCATGCCAAAAAATAGAAATGCTTCATTATTGAATTTTTCAAACTTTTTTTTTTTTTTCTCTGACTTTCCTATTCTCTGATTTTACTGTCCTGGAAGCATTTGGATTTGCATTAGGAAAAAAATATTTTAAAGT
>VWYN01002356.1:1731-21783 GCA_013400075.1 Hippolais icterina | reverse complement strand
TTTTTTTTTTTTTTTTTTTTTACTGTTTTTGATTGTTTTGTTTTCTCCAGGCACACGTGAGGTGTCTCAGCAGTGGTGCCGAGGGCCAGGAGCTGGGATGGGGCTCCTGGGGCAGATCCTGTGTGTGGGGATGGGCTGTGGTGCATCTGGGAGAGAGCAGAGACATCCCTGCCCTGGGACAGGGACAGGGACAGGGACAGGGACAGGGACAGGGACAGAGAAGGGCTGGAGCTGGGCCAGGGCAGGTTTAGGTTGGATCTCAGGGAAAGGTTTTTCCCCCAGAGGGTGCTGGGCACTGCCCAGGCTCCCCAGGGAATGGGCACGGCCCCAGAGCTCCAGGAGCCTTTGGACAGCGCTGCCAGGGATGCCCAGGCTGGGATTGCTGGGGGCTCTGGGCAGGGACAGGGGCTGGGATAATGATCCCTGTGGGTCCCTCCACCTCAGGATATCCTGGGATCCTGCCTGGGATAAGGTACCATACCCAGGACCTGATCCCTCCTTTCCAGTCACAAATCCTGGCTTTTGCCTTTGATTCGTTTGGTTTTCCTCATCCCTTCAGGAGGCTGAAGAGAAAGGCAGGTCCATCCAAGGGTTAAGCCGATTCCACGTCTGGCAGGGCAAATCAATGCTCTGCTAGTGCTGCCCCAGGAAACACAGATTTAAATTAGAGATCCACGATACAGCTTAGCAGGACCCTGCTGCAGTTCCGCTGTAAGGAGGCCCAGAGTCTCATTTTTGTAGTTTAAAAGAAGAGACTACAAACAGCACTGTGAAAAATCAGAATTCACAGAGGTGTTCAGCTGGTGGCTGTGACAGCCCAGCTCCCCACTGTCCGTGAAATTAGAGATGTGGTCACAGGAACGCCACAGCCAGGCTCGGGGCTGGCTTTGCCTGCCACAGTGTTCAGCCCTCAGACACCACCCGCCCTGGTCTGGGTGTTGGAACCTCCGTGGCTCTTCCTTCTCCATGGTGCAAAACTGTAGTGACAGCTGAGAAAGGCTCCAGTTGTGATCTGTTCAAAATATTTCCAGAAGTTCTAAAAGTAAATATACAATGACAGACTCCTGGTTTGGGCTGGGAGGGACCTTAAATCCCATGGCAGGGACACCTCCCGCCGTCCCAGGCTGCTCCAGCCCCATCCAGGAACACTCACCTCCCAAGGAAACGAAGCTCTGGGAATTAGGAGGGGTTTGTTATGACTAATCAAACATTGTCTGTCCCAGTTTAAATTTGTACTGCGACAGACTGACATTTCACCATGTCACAGTGCCTTACCCTGGCAAAGTGAATTGTACTTTCTTTGTCACACATTTCTCACTTCTGGCAATAAAAAGGAACCCCAGGCCAGCAGTCACACTCCACTTGTGAACTCCACCCAGAACTCACCTGAGGGAAAGCCCCAGGAGGTGGGAGCCTGCCGGGAGCAGTGCTGGCTCCAGCTCCACGTTTTCCTCTCATGCCATCCTTAAAAAAAATTATGTGTTGATCATAATTGAGAGATTTTCCTTCATTTTTATAAATTATTTTTATAAGCAACCACTGTAACTCCAGGAAATTCAATGCATATATATTTACAGGAATAACATGAGACAGAGGGTTTCTAGAAATTTCCCTGTCCAAGAAAGGAAAAATTTCTCTGTTTCTATTGAGGCAGGAGAACAAACCCCTCCTTTTGACACAAGAGGTGCCAAGAAAAGCCATCCATTATTTCTTTCCATTTTTCACACCCATTTCCTAGCAAAAGTGACTCAGCTCCTCATTGCTTCAGTCTTTTCTGGGAGCACTCTCTGCAAACTCTCTCCTGGTCTCTTCTTTTGCCTCCATTGATTTTCCATTATTTGCTTTGTTCGTTGTTATCTGAGGTCAATCATGAGATTTGTTTAAAAATTTATATCACTCCTAGCGTTTGTTTCATTCTGGTTTATGTCCAGTTCCATCTGTGTTGTTGGAAGTGTTTATTTTCATTTTTTTTTATGTGACTTTTGGGTTACAGGAGTTTTTTTAATTGCTTTTTAAAAAAATCTGCATTTCCATCTCTGTCATTTTTTTTCTGTCTTTGTTTTATTTTGTTTGGTTTTTTTTTTCTGCTCTCTTCCTTTTTTGGTAGAATCAACCCAGAATGGTTTGGGTTGGGAGGGACCCTAATCCCATCCAGTGCCACCCCTGCCATGGCAGGGACACCTCCCACTGTCCCAGGCTACTCCAACCCCAATGTCCAACCTGGCCTGGGGCACTGCCAGGGATCCAGGGGCAGCCACAGCTGCTCTGGCAATTCCAGCCCAGCCCCACTGGAACAGCTTTGGCTCATTTTCGCTTTGTCCAGCCTTCCTCTGTTCCAGATTTAAAACTGAAGTTGAGCTTTTCTCCCCAGCATCACGGCCCTCCCGCTGCTCTGTGCCCCGTGTCCCCTGGTCCCCAGCAGGACGGGTGCCAGGCTGGGCCAGCGCGGTGCTGGGGACAGCTGGGTGTGGGCACAGCTGCGTATGGGCACAGCTGGGTGTGGCACAGCTGGGTGTGGGGACAGCTGGGTGTGGCACAGCTGGGTGTGGCACAGCTGGGTGTGGGGACAGCTGGGTGTGGCACAGCTGGGTGTGGCACAGCTGGGTGTGGGGACAGCTGGGTGTGGGATCCCTGCTGGCAATAAAACCCCGGCACGGTTCACCCCAAACAGCAGCAGGAGTGCTAGGGCTGCTCTGCCCTGTGCTTGTGTTCAAACTCCATCCTCTGCTGCACGGCCCTGCGAGGGGAACGGCAATGGTGTGTGTGAATCACCTCGCTTCCACCAGGGCCCAGAATAGCTGCTGCAGCAATTAAACTCGGATTGAACCTGCCTCCTTCCTTGTGCCCATGGCAAGCTGAACCACGGATGCCAAACAAATTTGCATTAATGAGTTATTTGCATGTAAGGAAGAAAATATAACCTTTTTGGGTGGTTGCTATGCACATGTGTTTTCAGAAAGCAACAGCTTACATTGCTTAATGATGCCAAAATAATGCAGGGAGGAGGGGCAGGCGCCAGTTAGCATTATTGAATGTCAGCTCTGAATGAACAGCACCATGGCTGCTGATGACAGCGGCACCTGGAGCACCTGGGGTGCCTGGGCCACCTGAGCCACCTGGGCCACCTGAGGCACCTCAGCCACCTGGGGCACCTCTGGCACCTCGGGCTCCTCTGGCACCTGGGCCACCTGAGCCACCTGAAGCTCCTCAGGCGCCTTAGGCTCCTCTGGCACCTGAAGCACCTCAGGCACCTGGAGCACCTCCAGGACCTGGGCCACCTGGGCCACTTCTGGCACCTCTGGCACCTCTGGTACTTGGGGCACCTCTGGCACCTCTGGCACCTAGAGCCCCTTGGGCACCCCTGACACCTCTGGCATCTCTGGCACCTGGAGCCCCTGGGGCACCTGTGGCATCCAGCTGCCCAGCTCTGTGGCCACTGCTGTAGTCAGTGCCCAGCAGGCTCGGGGCTGCCCAGGGAGGTTCAGGATGCCTTTGTAGGTGGTGTGCAGTGTGACAGATACCGTGGCACTGCTCTGTGCTCAGGGATCCCCTCAGCAGGTGTGCAGTGTGACAGATATCGTGGCACTGCTCTGAACTCAGGGATCCCCTCAGAAGTGTGCAGTGACAGATACTGTGGCACTGCTCTGAACTCGGGGATCCCCTGCCAGGTGTGCAGTGTGACAGATACCGTGGCACTGCTCTGAGCTCAGGGATCCCCTCAGCAGGTGTGCAGTGACAGATACCGTGGCACTGGTGCTGAACTCAAGAATCCCCTCAGCAGCCAAATTACCAGCTGAGTGTATTCCAGACAAAAAAAATGCACTCTGGCATGATGGTGCAGGTTTGATTTCACAGTGAGGAAGCTCGGTGAAAGCTCTGTTGAAATCCAGGTGCATTTTAATGATCCGGGGACAGCAGAGCAGGCAGTGACAGTTTGCAGGGCCGGGGTTTCAGCTCTCCCTGTGAGGGACAGCAGCTGGCACGGCTCTGTGCCCTGCCTGGGGGATGAGCTGTGAGCACAGCACCCACAGCTGGACTGACAGGACACTTCCCCATGCCCCAGGACAAACCTGCATCTCCTCCACACTTTTCTTCACTTTCTCTTCCCAGACAAACGGTTCTGGTGGCCAAGTGTTCCCAGCCACAAGCTGTCTGCGTTTGTTGAACGTTCATGCTCTGCCACTGGTTCCTAGAGTGTCTCTTCCTGTAAATATCAAACCTTCTCAGCGCTGGAGATTTTTTACTGTGAATGTGGGTTAGAAAGAAGAAACAAACAAGCAGACAAACAAAACCAAAACAAAAACCCCAGAAGGAATTATTTAAACCTCTTGCTGTGGGGTGGTTCATTAACCAGACAGGATTTCACTGTGGTTTTTATCACCTCGTCAGATTTTTGTCAGCCCTCAAGGCAGGCACAGCCACAGCATTGCTCCCCCTCACTGGTGCCATCCCTGCACAGAGCAGGATAAAATCCCCCTCTGTGCTGGGGCCTCCCAGCTCTGCCCTGCCATGCTCAGCTCCCAGGGCTCCATCCCACACCCAGAGTTTGCATCCCTGATCCCGGCCCCGTGCATCACTCACAGATTATCCTGAGTGGGAAAGGACCCCACACATCAACCCCAAAGCCAGCCCTGCACAAACCCCCAAAATCCCACCATGTGCCCCCACAGCTCACGTGAGCCCCTGTGTGACTGTATCAGAATGAAATGAGGTGACAATTTGTCCTTTGGGAGGGTTTTTAACGGCTGGACTCCATAATCTGGGAGGTCTTTTCCAACCTTAATGATTCCACGATTTATGAAGAATTGCCCCACCCTGCATCCCATAATATAACCCGCCAGGTCTGAGGGAGCCACAGAGCTGTGATGAGCAGGGGATCAGGTGCAGTGGCAGGATCTGAGGTGGGTCCCTCCTGGGACCCCTGTGACACCCCCAGGCTGCCTCCCCCATCAGCCAACCCACTGAAGCAGGGAAGGCGCCTCCAGCACAGACACCCACTCCTCCCTCTGTGCACAGGAGATCCTGCTCAGTCCTCCCACAGAATTCACAGCTTTGATATTCCAGCTCATGCCTCACATCTCCACGTTTCAGTAAAGCCACTTTTCAAATCATTTTTTCTTGGTTGTTTCTTCAACAACAATTGCCAGTTTTGTTTCCAACTCAGATACCTGGCCTGGCATGTTGGCAGCCAAAGGCGGTGCCAGGGGAGGTTTAGGTCAGATATTGTGAAAAGTTTTGCATGGAAAGGGTTGGCAGCCCTGGCACAGCTGCCCAGGACATGGGTGATCCCTGGAAGTGTGGAGGTGGCACTTGGGGACATGGGGTGGTGGTGCCCATGGTGGTGGTGCTGGTTTGATGGTTGGGCTTGGTGATCTCAGAGGGCTTTCCCAACCTTCATGATTCTGTAGTTCTAAAAAAAGACATAAAATAAACAAAAAGAGAAAATAATTTTACTTTTTTAGCCACACATTTATCGGGTTTGGTTTGATTTTTTGTTTTTGCCACAAAGCCAGATGAACGTGGAGCAGCTCTGCAGCAGCAGGACTGGTGTGACACCCGTGTGTGACACAGGACTGGCTGTCCCTGCCCTGGCCAAGCAGCCCCAGGTGCCCCTGATTTATCCCAGCTCTGCCTGGAAGCTGCAGGCAGGGAGGCACAGCAGGCAGGGTGTCCATGGAGATGGGCCCCTGCAGGAGCACACAAACAGAGCCAGGTGCACCGTGCTCGAGTTTCACTGAGCTCTGCACTGCGCTCACCCATCCCCTGGGCTGGCAGCTGCTCCAGCTGGCATTTCACCTTCCCGTGCTGGAAATGTCAAGGAGTCATTCACCTGTGGGTGGTGTGAGGGCTTGCCTGGCAAGGAGCTCTGAGAGCTCTGCCAATCTCTCTTCCTGATGATTTCAGGGAATGGTGACTTATAAAACAGCCAAGAAAAAAAGGAGAACTTGAGATTCTATGAGAAAATAAACCATGCAGGATGGGGGATCCTTATGGATACAATCAGGATCTGATTGTAAAGAGAACTCGAGTGGTTCTGCTGCTGAACAGAGAATTGTAGGGGGGACAGCAGCCAGGCTTCATTCCTGACCTTCCCAGGCTGTGCATTTTCACCTGGGCAAGCTAAGGTGGCAATAATCATTTCAGAAGCAGTGACAAAAGTCTCTGTGCCAGCTCCTGCAGCCAAAGGTGCCAGGTGTAAACGGGAGCTGCAATCCCTGCAGCTGGGCCTGCGTGGGGCAGGGGCAATGCAGGACCTCCGGCTCTGGGGGATGGAAGGGACACAGCTCTGGGGGCTGCCCCTGCAGCTTCAACCCACCCTCAGTGGGGGGCTCCAGCCCTGGAGCCAGGCTGGGAGAGCTGGGAATGTTCCCCGGGAGAGGAGAAGCTCCAGGGAGAGCTCAGAGCCCCTGGCAGGGCCTGAAGGGGCTCCAGGAGAGCTGGAGAGGGACTGGGGACAAGGCAGGGAGGGACAGGACACAGGGAATGGCTTCAAACTGGGAAAGGGGAGATTTGGGTGGGAGATTGGGAATTGGGAATTCCTGGCTGGGCTGGAATTGTCAGAGCAGCTGTGGCTGCCCCTGGATCCCTGGCAGTGCCCCAGGCCAGGTTGGACATTGGGGTTGGAGTAGCCTGGGACAGTGGGAGGTGTCCCTGCCATGGCAGGGGCGGCACTGGGTGGGATTTAAATGTTGCTTCCCACCCAAACCATTCCGGGGTCTGGGATTCCGTGTCAGCACCGGACAGCTCCTGGAAGGAGCCAGACGATGCCCTGAGGTGACGCTGACACCCCGGCTCATTCCCAGATTCCCTGCCCCATCGGGTGCTCCGTGGACGCCCCCAGGAGTGATTGAGGCCCTTTAGCCCAATTCTGCCTGAGCGAGCAGTGCCCTGCCCGGCGGATCCCGCGCCGGGGCTGAGTTAGCAGCAGCTAACGAGCGGGGAGCGGCTGGAGCAGCCGCGCTGTGCTCGGTCACAGCTCCGCAGGTCTGAGAGTGAAAATCGATGTGGGACCGCAGCCCCAGCTGGCTGCCCGTGCCCGGGGCTGCCCGGGCTGGCAGGAGATGGATGGGCCGTGTCACCGAGCCCCGCGGCTCCTCCCGCAGCTCTGCCTGGGCAGGCACGGCGGTGGAGGAGCTGAGGAACGGGAAAGGCCATCGATTTCTCCTGTCACCTGACTGCTGAAACAACGCGGCAGTGAAGTACAAGTGCGCCGTTCATCCAGGGAGTTCTTGTCAAGCGAGTGAATGAAGTCCCCAGACTCTTCCTCCTCAGCATGTCAGGAGTCCCAAAGTCCTCTGAATGCCAGTGGAAGGAAACTTCTGTTGAGTGTTAAGTTGAGCCTCCCCCTGCCCAGGTTTATTTTCTTAAGTAAGAGTAGAAAAATAAATTTTAAAAAGGGAAGCACACATCACTTGGCTTCCAAGTCCCCAGGACTCCTTGAGACTCTGAAACTTCATCACTCTTGCAAAAGAGGTTGGAGTGATTAATTGACCTAATAAACTTTTTTTTAAATTCGTCTTTTGGCTTGTATAGGGATTTGAGGTAGAGAAGCCAGCGGAAATTGGAATTTCCAGGTGTGTGTGTATGATACAAAAATATTAAGTAGGATATTTATGGGAAAGGCAATACAACCTGTTGTAAAGCAGATATATATAATATATAAAAGGGATCTGTGTGAGTGTGAAGCTCAAATCCCCCCAGGGACAGTCCAGAGCGGGTGCATCTATCCAGAAATACCTCCACTGGAGAATCCTCCAGGGAAGTTAAAACGACACTGGAGTCATCTCTTCATACAGGGAGGTGGGAATGGCTCCCCGAGGGGCACCCAGGGCTGTGGGTGTCCCATCCTGTCACTGTCCTGTGCTCCTGTCACTGTCCTGTGCTCCTGTCACTGTCCCGTCCTCCTGTCACTGTCCCATCCTCCTGTCACTGCTCCTGCCTGACCCCGCTGACACTGACCAGCCACACAAACCAACCCCAGTCACCCAAAGCTCCCTCCCCTGTGCCAACACCACTGGCACAAAGCTGACCTCACCCTTTCCCCTCCTGTACAGCTTTTTCTCCTCTCAGGCTCCACTGTCCACTCTGCAGACTGGAAACTGTCCTGGGGGAAAGTTACAGGGGAGAGGGACAGCCTGGAGGTGAAAGAGGGGAGAGGGACAGCCTGGAGGTGAAATGGGGCAGGGAGAGGGACAGCTTGGGGGTGAAACAGGGCAGGGACAGGGACAGCATGGGGATGAACAGGGAGAAGGCGCAGGGGAGCTGCCCGGGGAGGGCTGTGCTGTGCTCCTGGGAAGGTCAGCTGCCTTTCTCTCACCACACTTCTAGGTTCACTCTGGGTAATTTTTGCCATCGACTCTCTCAGCCCCTGACAGATGGGAATGCTGTTGTTCAGAAATCTATATCAGTAACTGCATAAACTCTGGTTTGCCCTAAAATCATATTGGTTCCTTGGCCTGAACAATTTAATGCAGCAGCAGGCTCCCCCAGCAAAGTGCAGACACTGCAAAACAGAGGCTGAATTTCACGGCTGCTCTTCGTGGCCTCTGACACCTCCCTGCAACCAGCACATGTTTTAATCACTCCTGCCTCATTCCCCTTCTCCTTGTCTCCTCTGGCTCTCTGCTCAGAGGAGATGTACTTTGTGGTTGTTTCCAGTTCTCATATTTTGTGCAATATTTTGAGGTTGTTTCCAGTTCTCATATTTTGTGCACTATTTTGTGCACAATTTTGGGGTTGTTTGATACTGTTGTTGGTACTGTCAGTTCTGCTAATGCCTAAAGCAGAGCCCCTCTGACCCCTGGCAGTGCCCGTGGCCAGCACAGGGAGCATCCACCCATCCCCACAGAGAGCAGTGTGGAAGGTGTCTGATGTTCTGTGTGTTCCTGACACTCCAGCCATCCCCATGGAAAATGTTCAGTCNGTTTCCAGTTCTCATATTTTGTGCAATATTTTGAGGTTGTTTCCAGTTTTCATATTTTGTACAACATTTTGTGATTGTTTCCAGTTCTCATATTTTGTGCAATATTTTGAGGTTGTTTCCAGTTCTCATATTTTGTGCACTATTTTGTGCACAATTTTGGGGTTGTTTGATACTGTTGTTGGTACTGTCAGTTCTGCTAATGCCTAAAGCAGAGCCCCTCTGACCCCTGGCAGTGCCCGTGGCCAGCACAGGGAGCATCCACCCATCCCCACAGAGAGCAGTGTGGAAGGTGTCTGATGTTCTGTGTGTTCCTGACACTCCAGCCATCCCCATGGAAAATGTTCAGTCTGAAATCCTGCTGGACTGGCAGAGCCTGGATCCAAATGTAATCACTGACTCTGCTGACACTGACACTGTCATTGCTGTTCATGGGGACAGCAACTGGTGTCACCCACCTGGAGCTGTGCACGGCCCTGGCACTGCCCCACACCGAGTCCCTGTCTCTGCACTGGGCACACGTGGGCTTGGCAGGTGGGACACTCTGTGGGTGAGGAACTGGCTGGGGTCCCAGAGTCACCAAAACCATCCCTGCATGTTCCAAACCTGTTCTGGGCTGGGGTCCCAGAGCCACCAAAACCATCCCTGCATGTTCCAAACCTGTTCTGGGCTGGGGTCCCAGCTCACCAAAACCATCCCTGCATGTTCCAAACCTGTCCCGGGCTGGGGTCCCAGCTCACAGGGAAGCACCGAGAGAGGGAGGCAGGCTCAGCCCGCCGGGGACGCTCTGTGGCTGCTGAAGGACACGCCGGCTCCCCCGGCTCCCCCGGCTCCCCGAGAGGGGTCTGTGTTCTGTCTGTGCCCCACGAGGTGCCCCAGGAGCCCCAGCACGGCCCCAGGGGGTCCCCACGCAGTCCTGGGCCGCGCTGGGTGCGGCTCCGTCGCTGCCTCGGCGCTCGCACCCCGTGGAATCGCTGCTGCCTCTGCTCAGGAACAGACCCAAGTCAGCACTTTCTCCACCAGGCTGCACGGTAATTTTCCTCATCCTGCCTATATTTAACTTTTCCCCTTGGACTAAAATGTGGTTACAAAAAATTTCTGTCAGCTGGAAAGAAGGAACAATGCCTGGCTCAGCGCCTGTGCTCAGCAGTGAAGAGTCTGCAATTACAGACTAAAAAACACAACAATACCAAAAAAAGCCCCAAAACACCAGTAACAAAAACAAAGCAAAAATCTTTTTCCAATTTCTCCGAGATTCTCCCTTGCAGTTGTTTTTTTCTGACGAGGATCAGCAATATAAGAGGGAAAGAGAGTTCAGAGCAGAGAGCCATAAAAAGTAAAATAAAGAAAATCAGAATCCTGAGGTCTATTTTGCCTGCCAGAACTGTCACAAGGTGATGGCAGAGAGGCAGCATCTGAGTGCATGCCAGTGTTCTGAAGGAGCCTGGCTCTCACCTGGGCCTTCAGCCCAGCCCTCGCTGCTGCCAGACCGGCTGTGAGTGCCCGAGTGAGGAGCCCCAGGCTCCGGCCACACCCGGGGCTGGGGTTGCCCGGGAAGAGCCTCTGCTGGAGCAGCCCAGCCGTGGCACCCCAGGCACAGCCCGGTGCCAGCTCCTCGGTGTCCCCTCACACAAGGATGTCCCACCTGGTGCAGCCGCATCACAGGGTCACGGTGGCACCGGTGGCCACGGACACCAAGCAGGGATGTGGCAGTGTCACTGTCAGTGCCACAGGGCTTCAGCAAGGTCAGGTGGTGAGGGACACTCCGTTGTTTGGTGGTTTCTTTCTTCCCTTGTTGAATTTCTCATCCACGTCCCTCTGGTGGGTTAGACCAAACCCTTGCCCAGAGTCCTGGAACTGACCACAGTGCCACGCTGGATTTTAGTCTCAGTCTCCTCTTTTAAAATCTGGTGGAATTGAGTATTTATGTTTAGTAAAGGGAGATTCAGATGCCATGAAATATTGATGTGTGGGGGAAGAAGGAGCTGTTTAATGAGAGTGAAGCTGGGGCAGAGGGAGCCGAGGTCCCTCCGCAGGGAGCGCGGGGCTGGGCTGGGCAGAGCTCTGGCCTTGAGCCCTTTTAGCCACAAAACCTCCAAGTGTGATTAAAAACAGGAATGAAAGGGGAACTAAACGGCATCAAGGCAGTGGATTCCCAGCTGGCCGGGCCGTGCAAGCACAGCAGCTCGGCAGAAGCGCATTAATCCCAGCTGGAGGCCTGGAGACTTGCAGCCTGATCCAGTACCCAGCACGGGGGCACGGCCGGATGAACTCCTGACATTTTTACCTCCTGTAAAACCGGCTCGATGGCAGCGGGGCCAGAGCGTGCCGAAGGGAAAGGAAAGCACTTTAATGATGTGCTTTTATCTGGCAAGGCACTGCTCCAGTCAGAAACTCCATGACAGGATGAGCAGGTATTTTAATTACAAAAAATGATATCAATAATTAAGACACAAGTGCTTTTAGGTAACATTACACCGAGGATCCAGAGCAAAGCAGCAGCTGGAGAGATGGCAAAAGAAACTCAGCTTATTCCATGCCCTGCTCAGCAATCAGAACAGAACTGGGCAGAGCCATGAAACCGAAGCAGAGGTGGCACTGCCCCTTCTCCTGCCAGTCCCTGGCACTGCTTGGGGTCAGGGCACAGCCAGGCACGTCCCAGGAGCACTGGCCAGCGGCTCTGCTGCTGCCTGAGGCCGTCTGAAAACCTTTGGGGGCCCTGCTTCCCATCACCCACCCTGGGGGTCTCCATGTCCCCCAGCAGTGTCCGTCACAGCTCTGCCACCTGTGCCACCCCCAGGGCACAGGAGCACAGAACACTGAGACCCACACGTCCCTTTGGCCTCAGAGCCTTTGCACCAGGGAAAATGCTGCAGGTGCATCCAGCAGGCCATGCAGCAGTGCAGCCTGCCCTGTCCCACCCAGCAGGCCATGCAGCCATGCAGCCTGCTCTGTCCCAGCCCCTTGGCACAGCTGCCTTTCCCCAGGTGCAGGAAAGGGAATGAAAAACCTTCAGCTGCCAAGCCCTTGGTTCTTCAAGGAAACTTCTTGAAGAATTTTTTTCATGGAAAGGGGGCTCAGGCCTTGGCAGTGCCCAGGGAGGGTTGGAGCGCCCATCCCTGGAGGTGTCCCAGGAATTCCTGGACACTCGGAGCTCTGGGCACAGGGTGGGCATGGGGCACAGCTGGGACTGGATGGGCTGGGAGGGCTTTTCCAGAATTCTGGAATGCTGTGGTTCCTGCGGGCTGCAGCAGGAGCACGGGCTGTGCCCAGGGGTGCCCAGAGGCAGAGCCACCCCACAGGGCTGCTCTGAACCTCCTCCAGCGCGCCTGGGGGGAGCCTGTTCCTTTTCATACCTGCACAGTGTCTCTGCATGAAACAAAGTTACATCCCCACCCCAAGTGGTGCTGAGGTCTGTTATTAATTATAGCAGCAGCTCGAATCGCTCTCATTAGCTGAATGAGCAATAACACGCGTTAAGCCTCTATCTGTTGATAATATTCTCCAATGGATCTGGGATGTGTCATTTGACACTGATAAACTAGGCAATATTATGAGCTGAATGTCTTAAATGCTACACAGATGGGGAATATATTAATTTAAGAAAATGTTATTAAGTGTTTAAGGAGTGTAATTATGAGCAGCCTTCTCGTTTGACACCTGTGTGCAGTCTTTCCTTGAGAGATAAAGACAGAGCAATGAGAACTGGAAACCAGCCTTCAAATCTCTCTGGTTTTTTTTCTCTTTTTAACTTCCTGCCAAATTAATTACTTTCAAGACACAAGCAATATTGTAAAGAAGTTTTGACTGAAAACAATACCAGTGTGCAGCCCACAGAAATCTTCTTTTTAATGCATTTATTTGGCAATACAAGACAATTTCTGAGGAACAGCAGCTCTGCAGCGTGTGACAGGGACAAGCTGCCCACGAGGCAGCGAAGTTCCAGGCAGCACAGACAGCCACCAGCCTGGGGCCGTGCCAGGGCACCCTGCCAGCCCTGGCCAGCTGCAGAATCCACTGGAATTGGTGGGGAGAGCAGGGAAAATTAATCTTATTATGTTGTAGACAGTTCAAAGTGAATGGTTGAATTCCAAATTGAAGAGGAGAATGCTCCAGGGAGAGCTCAGAGACCCTTCCAGTGTCTAAAGGGGCTTCAAGAGAGCAGGAGAGGGAAGAGGGCCTGGGCTGGCAGGTCAAGGGGAATGGATTCCCACTGCCAGAGGGCAGGGATGGGTGGGAGATTGGGAACTGGGAATTCCTGGCTGGGAGACGCCAGCACAGGGAGCCCAGAGCAGCTGTGGCTGCCCGTGGATCCCTGGCAGTGCCCCAGGCCAGGTTGGACATTGGGACAGTGACAGACATGGCAGGGACACCTCCCATGGCAGGGGTGGCACTGGGGGGGATTTAGGGTCCCTCCAGCCCAGACTGTTCTGTAGCTCTCTGAAATGACTCCCTGGCTGCAGTGGGACAGGCATTCCCTGGGGGTGCTGTCACTATGGAAAGTGAGTGTGGGACAAAGCTGCCAGTGCAGCATGGGCAGCGTTGGGTGACACTGCAAAGTCTCAAGGCTGGCACTCTGCCAGCAACATGCCTGGGCAGCGCCCAGAGCACCTCCCACGCCTCTCCTGAAGGAAACAGCATCCCTTGCACCATCCCTTGCACCATCACTCACACCATCCCTTACACCATCTCCTGCACCATCCCCTGCACCATCTCCTGCACCATCCCTCACACCATCCCTCACACCATCCCTTGTACCATCCCCTGCACCATCCCTCACACCATCCCCTGCACCATCTCCTGCACCATCCCTTGCACCATCCCCTGCACCATCCCTTGCACCATCCCCTGCACCATCCCTCACACCATCCCTTGCACCATCCCTCATACCATCCCTCACACCATCCCTCACACCATCCCTCACAGCATCCCCTGCACCATCCCCTGCATCATCCCTTGCACCATCCCTCACACCCTCCCTTGCACCATCCCTGCCCCTGCTGGGCCCCCGCAGCAGCCCATGGAGCCAGCTGTGGGAAGAGCTGGAACACCTCCCTGCAGATACCCAGCGCCTGCTGTGAAAATCCGTTAATTTGGATACCTGCAGCACTTCCCCAGCTCCCAAAATGATGGTTTGGCAGTGCTGAGCACAGGGTGCCTGCCTGGCAGGATCCAGGCCCGGGCACACGTGGATCCTGAGGAGCTGCTGGGAGGCTGCACGTGGGACCTGCCTGGGAGCTGCTGCTGAGCAGTAGGGTGAGCGTGCAGCAGGAACCTGGGCAGGATGCAGGGACACAGAAATTCCAAGGAGAGCCGCTGGACACTGGATGCTGGGCTCTCACTGTCGGGATATCAACGTCCATTAAGTTAAAAATGGCTCCTGGCCCTGCTGGGCTCCTGAGGAGCTCGAGAGAAGTTTCATGTTTTCACAGCAAAGTCTTCTGTAAACAGGAAAAGCATTTTGTGGAAACTGGCAGCCAAGACATGTTCCCTGTAATGGTGCTGCACAAATCCTTGGAGGAATTTAATATGGAATAATGTATGAACCTGTGCAGGGGAAAAAAAAATCAGATGGAAACTGATGACAGCTGGGTAAAAAATGACAAGAGAGGGGATGGAATGTTTTACAAGGGGTAGGAAAAAGTTTCTGTCTTGTTCAGCACAGAGAAAGTGGTTGAACTGAGGATATGACTGACAGCTGCAGAGACACCAGCAGCAGTCATGAGGAGAGGGACAGAACTTTTGGAGCAAGAGGGGCAGCTGGGAGGAAAACCCCAAAGATCCACAGGCAGAGCTTCATCCTGAAACTGGGAGTGTCCATCCTCACATTGTGCAGTCAGTACCAGCACTGCTTGGCCGAAGGATGCACCCAAGGTTCTCTGCCCAAACTGTTTCATTTATGAGAATCTAGGCTAAAACTGGTAGATTTTGCAAGCTGTTTATAGCTTTCCACAGAAAAATCCTACCCTTAGCACATTCGTTTTCAGTGCAATGCTCTCTTTCGTGTTGAGATTCATAAATACCAGTATAACTCTTACAGGGGTGCCTGTTACCATTGTTAAAAATAAACTGCGAGTTTAAAAACAGAAAATAAATTTATGTATTTAATAGCAGCAAATTATCACTGCAAATGTCCCTTATCGTTTTTATTAGCTAGTTTGGAGCCCTGCGTTTCCCTGCTCTGTTTTCTGAGCAGCAGGGGGAGGTTCAGTGTCCCCTGCTGAGGTGAGCCCAGGCTCTGCCCTGCACATCCCTGCTGCAGGAGCCTCCAGCGTCCCTGGGAACCCTCCTGCTGTGAAGGACACAGACCTGCAGCACTCGGGTTTAATTTGGTTGATTTTACACACGGGAGGATGTCCCTGTGTTTGACAAACACCAACCCCCAGGTTCTCCTCCAGCAGGCAATTCCATTTATAGCACATCCCAAAACAGGGGGGAAATGGAGTTCAGGATTTCGTTCCACTGGAACAGTTAAAATGTAAAAAATATTGAGTTCATTTATAGGCTTGAATTTGCAGTCAAGGGTGCTGAGCCCTGCCATTCTTTCCTTGTCCTTGTGAATAATGACAAGCAAGTAGAGGGGGCACAAGGACATTTTAACCCTGGATTTTACAGCAGCTGGTATTCAAAACCACTGGTTTATTGGTTTTTTATTCCTTTTTTGTGTTTCAAACCCATTCTCTACGAAACAAACCACAAAAGAGTCAACGTTTCAGCCTCTCCCTCTCCCAGGTGTTAATGGAAAGCAGAAACACTTGGGATGTGCATTTCAATTGCAACAAGCCACACGATTTTTGTCAAGCTACTTCGTGTCAAGCACATAAATAAACATGTGCATAGGGAAAAGGTTCAATATTTCAACACTGGTTTCTTTCTGCAATCTTCAAGACTGCAAGTCCAAAACATTTCTGTCAGGAAATTTGGGTGGGAGGATATTGGAAGGATGAAAAATGTGCGTTTTCTGAAAAATGCGTCATACTCAGAATCGCAGTGTTTCCAGAAAACTGTCGTGTCACCTCACAGCCCTCGGCTCCTTTGAAACTTGGGGAGAACAATCCAGAGGAAAATCATTCCCAACGCCGTGCTTCCCCAAAGCGCCACAACACCCCCGTGCCAGCACCATCCCTCCCGGCCGCGGCTGGGAGTGCTGCCTGCCCTGTGCTGGAACCAGCGCCGTGCCAGCAGCGTCAGAGGGCCGGAGAGCAGCCCAGACCTGACAGTACAGCCCTCAGGGTTTCCCTCAGCCCCTCTGAAACTGCTCAAACCCGAGAGCAGAGCCCCAGGGCTGTCCTCAACCCCCCTGAAACTGGCCAGACCCGAGAGCAGAGCCCCAGGGCTGTCCTCAACCCCCCTGAAACTGGCCAGACCCGAGAGCAGAGCCCCAGGGCTGTCCTCAGCCCTTCTGAGCAGCCCAGACCTGAGAGCAGAGCCCCAGGCTGTCCTCAGCCCTCTGCTCACGTCGCTGCTCGGGCTCTGCAGAGCCATCCTTTACACAGACAGTCCCGGGGATGAACCGGCCACTGCTCGTCTCGATCGATTTGTATTTCCTCTCAAGGAACTGGGAGCTGAAATACAAATTCAAGCTGAATAAAACATGAAAAAGAAAAAATCTTTAAAAACTGCCACTGAAGCATAGAAACCTATTTTCTCTCTCAGTTCTGCTGGCAGAGGAAGGAGAGGACCCACACACGGTGTCACCCCGTGGGTGACCCACGGTGCCCGGTGCTCCCTGGGGCTTGGGGCGAGCAGGAGGGACACAGGCAGCAGCTGCTGGGTGCCCAGGCTGCCCACTGACCCTTCCACAGCCAGCCACACTGCTGGGCCACAGCAGGGCTTCCAAAGGCTTCCAAAGGCTTCCAAAGGCTGCCAAAGGCTGCCAAGGGCTCCCAAAGGCTCCCAAAGGCTGCCAAGGGCTCCCAAAGGCTCCCATCCCAAAGGCTCCCTAAGGTTCCCACAGGCTCCCACAGGCTCCTGAAGGCTCCCATCCCAAAGGCCACCCCACCGCCCCAAGGTGATGGGGCACAGCGGGTGTCCCTCTGCCCCTGACACCCGTGTCCAGCTGCAGCCCTGCTCACAAGGAGGGGCTGTGGGGCCTGCCCCACACAGCCCTGCACACTCAGTATTGCTCACCTTGGGGTGAGCAGCTGCTGGGCTGAGCCACAAACTCCTGTCAGGGACTTGGGGAGAGCCAGAAGGGCCCCCCGAACCTCCTTTTCTCCAGGCTGAGCCCTTTCCCAGCTCCCTCAGCCACTCCTGTGATGATTTCCTCTCTCCACCCTTCACTGCACACCTCTAACACCTCTCCAAACCTTCTCGGGTGTGGTCTGAAACATCCCGAGCTGGCGCTGGGCAGCACCCAGGGCAGGCAGCACAAAGTGTACACAAGGATACTGAGCTAAAGGCAACAGCACTGAAATAAATGGCAGGCGCAATTGCTCTACTTTATTAGATGCTGACAAGAGAACATAAATCCCTATCTGCAAAAATCGGTTATGTGCATTTGGACAACTGAATAAGGAGGTCTGAAATATTGTTCTATTTACTTTCACGGCGCAGAACCAAGACACTCTTTGTTGCCTCATAAAATGCAGCACAGTGAAGTTAATACCTCTTTGCCAGCAGCTTTTTGCTCCCTCTTGCCAGGGACAGCCTCCGTTTGTGAGACGGCTCCATCAATCCGGAGCCCGCGAGGCCCTGGGCTGTGTGGATGCCTCTCCTTGATCCAGGGCTGGAGTCAATGCAGATATGTAATAAATATATAATAAATAAATAAATGGTGGGCCCCGTGCACCTCACAGCAGGCACTGCCTGATACCAGCACTGCAAGGGCACAGGGGTCACCCCGAACCACTGACCTGCTCTGCTGGCTGCTCCTGCCCCCGAGCAGCACTGGGGCTGCTGGAAAGCAGAGGGGCTGGGCTGCTGGACACCTCCTGGGAGTGAGAGACTCCATCCACGGGGCTCAGGTGGGAAAAGGTTCACCCACACTTGTGGTTGTTCAGCCTGGAGCAAAGGAGGCTCAGGGGGCCGTTGTGGCTCTGCACAAGTCCCTGCCAGGAGGGGACAGCCGGAGGGGTCGGGCTCTGCTGGCAGGGACACAGGGACAGGAGGAGAGGGAACGGCCTCAGGCTGGGCCAGGGCAGGCTCAGGGTAGGCAGCAGCAGGAATTTCCCCATGGAAAGGGGGCTCAGGCCTTGGCAGTGCCCAGGGAGGGTTGGAGTGCCCGTCCCTGGAGGTGTCCCAGGAATTCCTGGAGGTGGCACTCGGAGCTCTGGGGACAGGGTGGGCACTGGGCACAGCTTGGCTCGATGGGCTGGGAGGGCTTTGCCAGCTGAAAGGATTCAGTGATTCTGTGATTTCTGCCCTCCTGTACTGCTGGCGATTGCACCTCCACTGCAGCACAGAGATAAGTGGCAGACGCTGCAGCGCTCTGTGCTCTGGATTTGGTCCCTGCCTGTCTTTGTTTTTCAACCCAGTTATTCAACACAGTTATTTTTGGGAAGCCCTTGGGACAGATTCAGGCTGCAAATTCAACAGTAGAGTCACACAAACGTGTCCCACTTGTCTCACCCGGGAGCCAGCGCCGAGGAGCACTCGCGTGTAACTCAGAATCAATGATTTATTCAGCATAAGTGATTTATTTTATTCTGCTCCTTTAATAGCCAAAAGCAAAACTTTCTGTCTTCAGAGGCACTCAGCTCAGTGGAGGGGTTGGTTTTTTTCAAACACAAATAATCCCCAAGTGTTGCTTGCTGACAACAGACAGGACAGGGCGGCTGAGGCTCCTCCGCTCCGCAGAGGGGCAGGCAATCAAAGGGGCCCAAATTTGTTTTCCAAGCGCTTCATGCGAGGCGATGCTCGCTCACATTTCCTTGGTATGCAAACATTAAATAGCAGGCACTTGGCAAATTAAAATATTTATGAAGTTCCAACTCTGAAATGGAAAGCAGGTATGGCTTTTTGCTGTACCTTTAGGAAAAAACTCGAGCTGATGCAGACGTTGTGTGAGGAACGAGCTTCTGCTGGCAGCTCTGCCCCTCCATCCGGGCACAAAGCTCCCGGAGTTCTTACCCTGAATTTTGTAAACCTCCACTCATCAGTTTTCATTGATTCTTGTGGGCACAAAGCATAGCCAGCACTTCCCAAACCTCCAAATTGCTACCTCATTAGCAGCTCAGCATGTTGTGCCTTGTGCATACCAAATGAGGTGCTGTGCCTGTGCATCACACTTCCCTTCCATAAATTTCCATAGAAACATTAAAAGCACAGTTATTCTTTTGGGTGATTTTCTCCGTTGTTGTCTGTCCCCACTTGTTACAGTAGCTGGGTGATTAAAGGGTGCCCACATTCCTAATTTTTCCTTTCAGCTGAGTTCCAGCAGTGTCAGATCTTCAAGCACAACTGACAGACAGAGACTATGGAAAGTGGCAAAGACAATCTGAGAGAAAAACCAAAATAATGAAATTTTCTCAATTAAAATGCTACCCCTGAGATGAAGGCGGGACCACGGCAGGGATGAAATCCTTCAGCTCTGTTTTCAAACCCTGGGAGCTGTGCAGGGGCTCAGGGTCACACACTTCAGGTTATGGTGCATGGTAGAGCAGATACCCACAGCAGGAAATGTCCAAGACTGGCTTTTTTTGGTTTATTATGATCCAGAACTCAATCTGACCTCCTCCTAGAGATGTTTTCTCAGTGAGGTGAGGCTGGCACCTGATTTTAAACAACAGAAAGGAAGCTCCAGCGAGGATCCAGGGTGGAGCAGTGAGTGAGGAGAGGAGGGCTGGGCAAATATGGGATTCTTGTGAGGGGCAGTGCTGGTGTCAGCAGGCACGGACTCACCAGCAGCAAGTCACTAATAACTGACCCCAGTGCTCCAGGCAGAGCAATCTGCTACAGCTCCTGGATTTCCCCATGTGCCTCAGGAAAACACAAGCCCCCTTATTCAACCAGGAAAACTTGTAGGTACAGCTGGGAAAGAGCCTTTATCCAAGTGCTGTGCAGCTGCTGGGATGCACAACCCTCGGGGGGAGCACCCACACACCTGGGAGCACCCCCACACCTCGGGGGAGCACCCACACACCTGGGAGCACCCCCACACCTCGGGGGGAGCACCCACACACCCCGGTGGG
>VWYN01002355.1:74487-86673 GCA_013400075.1 Hippolais icterina | reverse complement strand
TCAGGGGAGGGAGGGAATGAGCACCTGCCTTGTTCTTATTTGCCAGCTTGATTAAATCACGGCACAAAAAAACATTTCCAAACTCTTTGCTGCACGGCTTTGAGCATCCCATCTCCACCTACTTCCAAAAATCTGCGTATCTCAAAACTCAGTTAAAAAATAGAATAGAATAGAATAAAAAATTAAAATAAAATAAAATAAAATAAAATAAAATAAAATAAAATAAAATAAAATAAAATACCTCTTTGAGACAACCGTAAATCAAAGGGACTGAATCAAAGCCCCCAAATCCCAGAGTGAATTTTGGCTTGGATGGGCTGGTGGGAGATGCGAAGAGCTCGGGGTCCCTCTGCGGGCAGGAGGAGAGGGATGGAGCACGGAGCCTCCAGCGGGTCCGCAGCTCCATCTAGCGCCACACAGCCGGGGAGAGCGAGGAAAGGGTTGGAAATTCTGCCAGGAAAGTCTTTGGGATGCGAAGTTAGCAAGGGTTAAAAGGGCTGGGGCTTTTGGGAAGGGTTGTATTGTTAGCACATCGCAGCTACAGGTCCTTTTATTCTTTTACCCCCCAGAGTTTTGAAAGGGATAATTGATGTCTCCAAGGACTAGAGATACTCATAGAAATATTAATGTATTTCAGTGAGTTGGCATTTCAAAGAAAAACTATAAAAATGTAAGGACCAAACTCTAAATTACTGTTGACAGACAAAGCTTTATTTACTGACATGTACAACAGTGCTATGTGATCTTTTTCCATGCCAGCAGGGCATCTAAAAATCACCTTTTATTCAGTGTTCAGATCTTTTAGATCCTGAATAATGAAGGTAGATCTGTGATTAGTGGGAAAAGTGAAGGATTTTTTAATTTTTAATAAAAACGAGGCAGAAAATTTGAACTATCATGTGATGTCTGTATTTTCTGAAGTGTTGGTCTCATGCACTGTTCATGCACTATAAAAAGTTATGAAGAGTTCATGCTCCACTCTATAAAACCTTATTGTTATTATTTTGTCCAGAATGTCGCTTCCTCAAGAGTGACTGAAGTAGGACACTGGATTTCAATTTTTTGGGGAGAGAAAACCATTCAGGGCACACAGATATACAGAAATCACACATTTCATCCTTTGTGAAACCACTGAAGTGTTCACAGAAGGATTTCATTTTCAGATGCTCCATATCACTATTTGCAATGCTGCATTTTGCTCATAGATTTTGTCTTCCTGGAGCAGCAGCTGGAGACCAGGCAGAATGTCCCCAAAAATCTCAAATGAGGCCAGATGTCCATCCTTAGGCACTTGAATTATTCTTTAAGTAGCTGCCTGGGGAAAAGAGAAATGGATTCTTTTATCAGATTCACTGTAGGAATAATTCCTTTTTTTTGTTTTGACTTGGAGGGTTTCAGTGAAAGTTAAACTTTTTGTATGAAAAAAAAATCATAAAAATCATCCACATAAAATCACGATATTTTAGGGAGAAAAAAAAGTTACACCTATTTGGAAAATTTCTGAACTAATTTTAAAGCACAGACTAGGGTTGTTTTGGAAGTGGGGTGAGAATGAAAGGATACTGAATTTATAATTACAGACTGCCTTCATCTGGTGGCATTCTGCTTCCAGAATTTGGGATTCCATGAGGAAATAAACAATTTCCTGATTGGTTTCAGGTCTAGCTTTGGATATTCCATGGGAATTACATCAATCCTTTGAGGAACAATTATGAGCAATGCACAGATCAGAGAGTGTCTCCCCAGATAGCACCTTGTTGGTCTGGTTACAAATGATGGATCCAAAGTGTGACCAAACACTTTTTGTGGATGTTCCACCCTTTCTCAGAAGCCCAGACTGCAGTAAAACCTGATCATAATTTTTTCTTATCAGGTTAATTGGTTCTGCTCAAAATAAACCCCAACCCAAAACAAAAGAAAAAACCCAACAAGAAAAACAAACTAACAAACAAACAAAAAAACCCAAAAAACAAACAAACAAAAAACCCCAAAAAACCACAAAAAAACCCCAAAAACAAACAAACAAACAAAAAACCCCCAAGAACAAAACCCAAACATTATCTAGAATTCTTTTATTCTTCATTTTGTCTGCTCTTTTTTCATTTGTCATGGGATTCTCATTAAAATTGATACAGCAGCAATCCTTTGAGGAGTTGGCTTTGTACAAACATTTACCAAGTTTTTAAATGTGCATTACACAGACATTTCTCGGTGTACCCACGTTTCTATTTGGGTTCCATCATGAAGGTGAAGATTTTAAGGATGATTTAAAATCTATCCATTCTGTTAAGGTCTGCATGCTAATAAACCATCAATTTTCTTGCACTTTTCTTAGCTCAAAACATCTTTCCAAGGGCTTGACTTGCCTCTGCCTTCACAGAAATGTAGTGTTTATGTTCTAATAAACATAAATATCTTTTCAATATTTGGCCTCTCCTTACGTGTTCTAGCTTTGCAAAGATACGAGGTGACAAAATTAAGGTGATAAAAACATCACAGAAGGTTTTGGGGATGGTTTCTCTTTTACAGTGGTGATATTTACCTACGGCAATTTGGGATTTCCATGAACTTCACTTAAAAAAGTGGAGATTTCATAAAACCTAAGCACATTATTCCCACTTGTTTGAAGTTTGGGGTTTTTTGGTTCAGTGGTGTGTTGGAAGGGAAGAAACCCAACCAAGCCAGCCTGAACATCTTTCCCATTTATAAGAAACAACAACAAGATGGAAAACCAATCATTCCTGCTCCTCCATTTCAAAAATCTCAGTTCTGTGGATTTCCACACTTTTTTCTTTTTTTTCCCAACCATCAACACTGCCTCACCTCTAGTATGAAAGAACCTCAGACCACAAAGTATTTGCACATTTAGGCAGCAGAAAAAAAAAAGACAATCTCGCTCTTGCTGCCTCGTGTTCCATGAAATGTCTTTTTAATTATGGTGATTCTACCTTGGTAGCTTTTCCACTATAATAAGCCCTTCCCTGTCAGGAGGAGAAACAATAATAACAACAAGCCCTGCATTAGGAGGAAACATTTAAGCCCTCCATGCCAAGCTCGCTGCCATCTATTAATTAGCAGAGGCCATGGGAGCTGTTTTTGTCCCTCTTGGGAGAGAATTATATTTGCAGCTGATAGTTTATACCTCTTGCAATAGAAGCTGCAGAAATAACCCACTAATCGCCTCGTTTCAACCTGAATTGAGGTGCTGAAGCTTCCAGGAAGAGCTCTGAGGATGTGTGCTCAGGCCAAGGATATAATCATGGTTCTTTTCAGGATTCATCTCCCTGCCCGGAGAGCAATTCCAGGAATAAACTCCCCAAAGTGGAAAACTCCACGTTGCTTTCTTCATTCATCCTCGCCCACCTTCTACCTCTGTGTAATTCGATTTGCTGTTAATATTTCCAGCCAGAATTAGATCCAGCAGCAAGTGTAAATAGGAGCGTTGTGATGTTGTTATTCCCTTAATAATATCTCGGGGAAAAACTCAGGGTCTCTTAATGGCAAATAATACAATAAAACATTATCGCTCCAAGAGCTTTTATTTAAATAGCAGAATCAACCTTCCAGTCCTGAAATGTTTAAAATGAAATAAGACATCTGTTTGTTGGTTGTTGGGTGAGGGATTTTTTTTTTTCTTTCCTGCTTTTTAATGCTTTAGAACATGAAAACCACCCTGAGAGTGGCTGTAGCAAAAAGGTAAAAGAGCACCACAAACATGCAGAGATCCTTCCAAGAATACCTGGCTGATTTCCAGCAAATCTGCAGCTCAGCAGCTCCTGAACAATATTCTGGGCCAAATCTGTGAATGGTTTCATGACTTTTTCCATTGGTCAGTCGCTTTCAGCCAATGGTTTAGGCTCAGCTGGTCACATTTGGGTGCCTGTTGATGCATTTAGCCCTAGAAATTGATACTGACTTCAGCTAAAAAGAGATATTTGTTAAGGGTGGTGTCTGATTTCATTTTTTTTCATCTGTTTGCACCATCGTCATCCTGAATTTCTGATATTTCAGCAGCCCTGGGTGTAAATCTTGACTCTCTTCACACATTATTTTTTCACCACTACTATTTCAGGGATTTTGTGATCTTGTTTTCTGATTTCATTTTTCACAATTGTTCTCCGTGGGAAAAGAAGAAAATTCAGGGAAATAACCACTTTCCTGATCTCTCTCACACACACACAAAAAAGGCCAAATATTGAAATAACCACTTTAATTTTTGCACCAGGAAACCAAAAGTATAAACAGAGTTGGTAGGATCAGAGCATGTAAAGGTACCATGTGCCTGAAGCTTCAAGTCACAGTTATTTTATCAATATGCAAGAATTATTCACCAACTTTTCAAATCTGGGAGAATTAAAATCTCTATACAAAAAAAAAAAAACAAACCAGGAAAATGGTGTCAATAAATGTGTAGAAATTACGAACTACTCAGCTCAGAAAACTCTCTGTTAAAAATATAAATGGAATTATCCCTTTTCAAGAGGAAATTTATGGCTTTATGTGTTCTGGCCTGACTACTATAATTCCAGAGCTTTTCTTATAGTTTTTGACATACTGGTAGAGAAAGAAGGGGAAGGCAAACAAAACTGTCTTTTAAATAAAAGGAGTTTTTGACAAATAAAGGAATTTAACACAATAGGATCTTTGAATAGGCAAAGGCTTTAAATCTTAAAGTTTCTCCTGTTTGTGCTTCATGGAACATTTATTTATTCCTGCTCTCCTGGGTGTAAATCAGGTGTAACAATGGGTTAGTTTTGATATGAATTCTGTTTGTGGTTTTTCAGTATAGATCATTCCTAAGGCTGATTTGGTTTTCATCCAGCTATTTGTACTGGGGTTTTGCAACAAGAATTTTCTCACATTATTCAACACAATACAGCATTACACTATAGGAAGTCGGCTCATTCTCTGATTATAATTGTGTAACACACTCGTTATTGAACTGTTCTCTTAAAAAACCCAAAACCTAAAAAACCCCACAAAAAACAAAACAAAAACACAAAAAAGAACAAAACAAACAAACCCAAACCAAACCAAACCAAAAAACCCAAAAAACCAAAAAAACCCAACTAAACAAAAAAAACAAAAACAAAAACAAAAAAAAACCCAAAAAAAACCCCCAAAAAACACCACACCAAAAAACCCAACCAAACAAAACCAACCAAAAAAAAACCAAAACCCAAGAACCAAAAACATTTTGTGGTTGAATTCCCTGGTTTTCATTTTGATTTTAATGCCAGACACTGATGGACCTCCTGTTCCCCTGGGGTAATTACATTTCTGGGCAAATACCAGTGCTCTGATGACCACAGCTTGAGCTGGAAGACCCTCAAGGAAGTTCCATCCCTGTAAGACCAGATTCTGTCTCATTTGAGGGTTCTGATTCCGAAATCTTGAGTTACAGCCTTTTGCCCTCTCAGAAATCGAATCAATTATTTTCCCCCATGTATAACTTGCAGTGCTTGGCCTTGAGCTCACAAAGTTTCCCTCGCGGGAAAGATTTTGGTTCCTGTTATGATTTCCTTTTTCTTTCACTCTCCTTTTACAAGGTGCCAACACTCAGAATAATGAGTCTCCAGTGAGCAGATCACATAAAGGATTTATGTGTTGGATCCCTTTTATCAGTGTAGGCAGTGGCATAAAGGATCTGGTTGGCCTAATGGTAAAATGAAAGTTGGTAAATGGTAAAATAAAACCCAGAAAATTTTCATGAGAAAGAGATGCTGAAGCATGTCCTCTTTTCTCCTTTCATTATAAATAAAATATTTTTATATTTTAAAATATATATTTTATATGTATATATTAGACCTGAGAATTTCAGGTGTACATATATACAACATAAAACTTGAAGAAGGAGAGAAGAACCTCATTTTTTCAAGGATCAGGGATGAATGGGTGAATTAATTAATCAATGAGGAGTGATGGTTGATGATACATCAGACTTGTGCCTGTATTTACTTCTATTTACATATTTTACATTATTTTTTAAATAAAAGGTACTTTTAAAAAGTTGGAGTATTGACATCTTGCAATCTTGCTCTGTGTGCAAACTTTAGCTAATTAAAAGTCAATCAATCCTTAGCTAATTGTCCTCTTAGATGGCTCTATTTACACTGTCCCATGACTATTAAGAAATTGGCCTTTCCCAGCAGTTTTGGGTTTGGGTTAAAGTGAGCTAAATTTGATATTTCCACAAAGCTGAGAGTCTAGGGAGAAATGCTAAAAAGGTTGTGTTGAATGACAGGAAGATCTGGAACACACCAAGAACTTTGGTTTTGTTCTTCAGAGGAAATAGCGGTGGAAAGAATCTTTTGTTTCTTGTTCAGAGAAAGGTTTGTCTCATCAATAACAGAGCTGAGCAAATTTCCTTATGGTTAAGGTGAAGGGTAACACAGGAAGGCACAGAAACAACTGATCTCTCATGATTTTTGGCAGCACAGCACTCTTTCCCACCAACAGGAAAGTTCTGGAGATCCCACAGATCTCCTGAATCAGCTCTTGTCACAAATCTGTTTTTTTGTCACCTTCCCTTCCACAGTAGTTTCAAATTGTGCTTGTATTGACACCAATCTTTAAAATCACCACAAAAACTGCACTCTCTTAGGAGTGGGTACTTTACCACACCCAGAAAAGTCAAGGATAAACTTTGTGATTCTTTACATGTTCAGAGCTCTTTAATAAGGGAGTCTCAATGCCTTTGTAAAGTCACAGACATAAATCCTTTCTTATTGTGAGCCCAACCATAAATAATGAAAGATTTATTTGTGTGGTTCACAGCAATATGCAGAAATGCAACAAGCAAGAAACAAAAATCTTATGATAATCTCCTCTCAGCAAAAGACTATTTTTTTTTTCTTTATGTGAAATTAAAGAGTTTACTTGAAATAGAGGAAGTGAAATCTTCCAGCAGATGATACAAATATGCAAGAAGCTCCGTGTCCTGAGGAAAAACAGTCTGGGATGGTGTGGACAATAGGTTTAGGTAAGGAGTTTAGGTAAAAACGGAAAATAGGACTTGATAAAGGAAGCCAGGCTTTGCAATTCAATTCATCTTTGAGAAACACACGGCAAGGGATTCCTCTTGCTGAAGATGAATGTGAAAAGTCAGCCAAAATCAGATCTCTGGTCTGGCTGGGATTTATCTTATTTGATTTCAGGGCTTGATTCATTTCTCCACTCAAAGGGTTCTGGCTCCCTTTGCCCAGGCAGCCTCGACCTGTCGTGTCCTCAGTGTCCCTGTGTCACAGCTGGCAGCTCCTGAGAGTGTTGAATCAGGGAATCACAAACTGGGGAAGATTGGAAGGGAGACTGGAGGTGTCTGGTGCAACCTCCTGCTCCAGCAGAGCCCCCAGAGCAGGTTACTCAGGATTGTGTCCAGATTGCTTTGGAATATCTCCAATGAGGAACACTCCAAGCCCTCTCTGGACAATCCAGGGCTCAGTCACTGCACAGGGAAGAATTCCTTCCTCAGGCTCAGGTGGAACTTCTCGGGCATCAACTCCTGCCCGTTCCTCCTGTGCCATTGCTGGGGCCCAGGGCACAGAGCCTGACCTGACTACTGGCCCCTCACTGCAAACACTTAAAAACACAGATGTTTATATTCTATTATAAAGCATCTAGATTGGTTATGGTCTCCCCTTTTTGGGAAACACAACTGAGCCTTGAAGGGTGTGCATTTGGGCAGGATCTTGGCCAATACACTTGATGGAGCCAAAAGAACCATTCAATGGACTAAATAGACTAAAAGGCTCCATTTTTGGTGATTTTTGACCCCAAAGGAAGTTGAAACATCCAGTTTGCATATGGACACCAAGACGTTGATGTCTAAATTTACCAGTGTCTTCAACAAACTCCACCCCACAGCTGCCTTTGAACTCCCTGAAAGAGACAGGATGGCTCTGGACTCTGGGTCTTCCACCACAACACAGCACAAAGGAGGTTCTGACAGGAACTGGAAGGGTGAACTGACTAATTACTTTAGGCTGGTGATTAACCACGGTGGGAGTTCACTTTTCCAGCTTACCCAGCCTATGTTAGGCATTCATAACCCAATGTATGAAGTGTGTGGAATTTCACCCCTCAAGCAAACATCCATAGCTGAGCTCTCATCCCTCCCTCCTTTCAGAGATGGTGATGGAGAGGAGCTCAAAACTCCTTTCCAAGGGCTTGACTTGGCCTCTGCTTTCACAGAAATGCAGCATTTATGTTTTAACACTTTCCAATATTTGGCCCTTCCTTACCTGGTCCAGATTTGCAGAGATACAAGGTGACAAAATTAAGGTGACAAAAACATCACAGAAGGTTTTGGGGATGGTTTCTCTTTTACAGTGGTGATATTTGCGGTGTTACCTCTGGCAATTTGGAATTTTCCATGAAGTTCACTTAAAAAAATGGAGATTTCATAAAACCTAAGGAAAAGGTTAGAAAAATTGAGGAAATTATTATCTTGTCCTCCATAGATATCCAAATGATGTCAGGCAGATTGCATTCAGCAGTGTGGCCGTGAAAATAACCTGGAATTATCAGTTCACATTTACATTCTTAATGTCCGAAATTGGGTGGGATGAGTACAGCTGTAGGGGGTTGAGGTGAGTCCCCTCTGCAGTCGTTGGAGAAATTGGGATAATCAAAGGGAAAAGTCTGGGAAAATGATGTCCTTTTGGTGGTGAGGGCCTGGCACAGGGTGCCCAGAGAAGCTGTGGCTGCCCCTGGATCCCTGGAAGTGTCCAAGGCCAGGCTGGACAGGGCTTGGAGCATCCTGGGACAGTGGAAGTTGACCCTGCCCATGACAGGGGGTGAAATGAGATGAGTTTTGAGATTCCTCCCAACCCAAACCATCCTGGAATTCCATCACTCTCTCTTTTAAACATAAAAGAAGCAAAGACCAGTATACACCAGTAAACAGACTTATGTGTTGTTAAAAACGTTATTCCTGTTTACCCAAATTCAATTTTAGAGGCTCAATCTACACCCAGGAGAAACATTAATATTTTCTTGGCCCTTAGAAAGGGAGTAAGCTCAGTCTTAAACCTGCATTTTAGTGAATAAAAATCAGGGCTGTTCTCCTCCTCTTGAAAAGGAAAGAGAATTGAAATCGAGTTGAAGTGGCCAGAGGAAAGCAAGAAAACCAATGAATAACACAATGCATAAAACAATTTCTGAGGACAGGAACAGCTGGTCTGTCAACTCTTCAGAAACTATTAATAGGAATGAAGATTTCATTGTGTGCCACTGGGAAAAATAACTTCCCTTAGGTTGGAAAAAAATAACTTGCTTATTCTTGAATAAAATACAATGGAAGTAGAGACGGGATCGCTGACAGATTTGTTTTTCTGCAAGAAGAAATGTTGAAAAGATTAAAGGAGTTTATTTTTAAAAGAGTTAAATAATATGTTTGTGGGAGACGAGTACAAATCAGATCTGTTTTTTGAATTCCCAAAGCGCCTGAGATACTTGGGTGAAATTAAGTTTACAGATCAAACCAGGTAGGACAGAATCCACATAATCCAAGGGTCTGTGATTTCTGCCTTTATTTTGGAGGTGTCCCCGGGGTCAGGCTGAGGAACAGTAACAGAATATGGGCACAGATGGAGCCAGAGCCCCAGGACACGGCAGGAGTCAATTTTATCCAAGAAAAACAGAAAGGAGATAACACAGGGAGGGTTTAGAGAGAACATCAACTGCACAAATTATCCTCATGCAGCTCCAAGCACTGGTCTGATATTCAGTGCCTTCCCTTTTTAATATCTCAGACCCAGCCCGCTGCCTTCAGTTGTTTTATTTTCCTGCTCTCACCTCTCTGCCTCAAACACCCCACAGGGATCCCTCTCAGGAATAAAACCTCCAGCCTTGTTTTATGCCCTCCTTTTTTCCTTAAACACCGCAAAGTTTTGCTGTTAATTACATCCACAATATGTTTCTCAGTAACACCATGTTCTGCCTGAGCACTGAATTATGCACCCTCTGTAATTGCAGCCTCCTTCTCATAATCCCAGGGCTTTTTGGTTTGCATCTTTAGTCAGATTTATCAAAAGATTGTTTGGAAATGTCAATAAATTCACATTTATGCTCTGGCTGCTGGCTCATGCTGCAGTGTGGGGCTGGGACACCTTATTTTCCAGCCTTTGGAAGTGCTGGTGGAGGAAATCCAGGTGCATTTCAGGAAGATTTTTTTTTATTATGAAAAACCCATTTTCAGGCAACATATGGCAGCGAAACCCCATTCTCCACCTTCCACAAAGGTGCTCAGCAGCTCAGCAAATGTCAAGTAATTTTCATGAAATGGCACCGATTGATTCAGAACATCCATGAGGGGGATTAGGAGGAATCTCAGGTCTGCTGCCTCATTGATTAAGTTTCATACCAACACTCGTAACAAGAGGAGGTTTTTGTGCACATCTGTTGTATTCTGAGCCCAGGCTGAAGTTGTGGAGCAGCAGGAAAACAAAGGTGATTCTTATCTTTGATTAATTATCCTGTAATTCTTGGAGGAAAAAAAATAAATAATAATGTTTGGTTAGAGGCAGCTCATCAGGCAAGGACCTGCTTTGTGACAAAAACAAGTAAAATGCACCAAAGAAAATATTATAAGTAAAATAATAAGTATGACTTCTCTCCTGCATTATTTCATTATTGGATCTTTGAGTACATGCAGAGAAACAGCAAAGAGTAAAATGAATAAAGCAAATTAATATGATGAACAGGAATTAGGTTTTAGACTAAATAAGGTTTCAAGGATCTCTTTAAAGTAATGAAGGGATGTAAGAAGACTGAGGAAATCAGAGACTTTAATGTAGGTGAGGTTTATAACATTAACTACAGAGAGATGTTACAAGAACCCAATAAAAACAGGCTTGATTCCCTTATTAGGATGGAAAAATATTCTTACAAGAGGAATTTCCAGCTAATTAATTTAAGTCTCAAGGATGGGAATGTGGACTGCATTTTTGATCAGCTGGAGATGAGATGGGAAAAGCAGATGGAGGAGAGAGAATGGATGAGAAAGCAAATATTGAGAGACCAGGTCTGCTCCGTCAAGCGAGGCCTTCTCCTAAAAATTGCTTGCAAATATTCATGTCAAAAAATGATGTAAAAAAATACAAAAAAAAAGTGGTTCACACTTGGGTTTGGTCCAAGCTGGTTATGATGACCTTAAAAACATCACTGAAGTGATCTTCAAGGCATTCAGTAACAGAATCCAGGTGAAATATTGGAGGCTGCAATGCCACACTTGTTCCTTCAGTGGCATTTTCACAGCATGGCTCCCTAGAGCAATTCCCTATGAAACACAAATTCCTGAGCAACAGGACCATGAAATTTGAGTTGTGAGGGGAGAGGGCTGGGGCCAGAGCTCCATCTCCTGACCCAAATTGTTTTATTATTCTCTGATGTTGTATATTTGAGTTGATTGAATAAAGTTCAGCAGAGATCATGAACTGTTCCTGTCCTGGAGGTGTTTGATGGGTCTGCACTTTGCATTTTTTCTTTGCATTAGAAGTAGGAACTGTCTGCCTTGTAGTGGGATCCTAAAAATTATTCCAATGTGACAGCAACCACCTTGCTGACTTGTGAAAGCGGCCACAGTTTTAACTTATCCATTACGGACAGGGAAAAAGTCAAAATAAGACTTTTTTTTCCCCGAAGTTTTATTTTCTCACAAATCTGATTTTTGGAGTAACATTTGGGGCTGTGCAGGTCAAGGATCAGGTGCCATTTTGCAGTAATGAAAGACAAACATAGAAAAGAGAAGATTAAATGAGAATTTGGTTACAAATGTTATATATTGTATATCTAAAATATGTAGACGGAGCTGGAAAACCCCACACAGAGCTTGTAGGAAAGCCGTACACCTGTGGACAAAGCTGCAGAAAGAAATGTTTCTTCTAATGGCATTGAATTCTTATTTTGGGGTAATTTAAGCAGGCTGCGAATCTCCTCTGACTGTCCAGAACTTGTGTGCTTAACACCACTGGGAAATAAAGAATGATAAACAGGATATGAAGCAGCACTTCAGTCTTATCAAGGAAAACTGCTTTTGTCATGTTCATCATTTTGGTTCTCCCAGGTCCTGAAAATAGCTCGGTGCAATATTCAGTGAGACAAAAGCCAGAGCTGGTGCCTGGGTCCCAGGAACCCTGACACTTAATTTTTTTTTTTTCTTTTTCTTTCTCTCTTTTTTTTTTTTTT
>VWYN01002355.1:53591-73869 GCA_013400075.1 Hippolais icterina | reverse complement strand
AAACTATATATCTCTTTTTACCTCTATATCCAACCCCCAAGGCTTTAGCTAGCTCAGTTTCCCAGGGCTTTTAGAGATATATGTTTCATAGAGACAGAATAAAGATATCAAAAAGGGTGGCTCTCACCCCTCACCTTCAGTCCATGCTTTATTCTCCCATGTGGTGTTCCAGGAGCGGAGGGCGAAGGGCAAGAGGACAAGAGAGGCGAGAGGGGCAAGAGAGCGAGACAGGAAAGACAGGGGTCTTTTCTAGTCTCTGGCCAAGGAGGATATTGGCCTTCAGCCAATAGGGTCAGAAGTAGATAAGATAGGGAAAAAGGGTTTAACTATATGGCATAAACTCCAGGGGGACTCTGAGGGGAAAAACCATTTCTCAGTGGAATACAACACCCCCCTGCTCCCTTCTTGTCCCCCTGCTCCCATTCTTTTCCCCCTGCTCCCATCCTTGTCCCCTGTATCCCATTCTTTTCCCCCTGCTCCTGCTGCCATCCTTGTCCCCCTGCTCCCATTCTTTTCCCCTTCCTCCCATCCTTGTCCCCTATATCCCATCGTTGTCCCTGTGCTCCCATCCCATCCTTGTCCCCCTGCCCATCCTTGTCCTTGTCCCCTTACTCCCATCCTTGTCCCTCCGCTCCCGCCCTGCTGGGGACGCCGGGGGTCTCAGCGAGGTTCGAGGCTCTCGGGGCGGGCCCTGGGCAGGTGGGGGCGGGCAGAGCCTCGGCTTTTGGCAGCATCACACCAGGCAGAGGCAGCGGCAGGACCCGGCGGCGGCGGCTGCGGAGGATGCGAACTTTGCGCTGGCTGCTGCTCCCGCTGGTGAGTGAGCGCCCGCGGGGGAACCGCTGGGGCGGGGGGGAGCGCACATCTGGATCCCGGCCACAGCTGGATGGCTCCGCAGCTGCCGGGGTGGGGGAAAGTCCGCAGAAGCTGGGGAACTTTTCTCCTAACAGGGAGCACGCGCAAAGAGAGAAAAAAAGAGGAAAGGGTTAAGAAGAAAAAATATAAAATGAGGTATTTTAGAGGGAAGGGGAAAAAAAAAAATCCCTGAGTTAATGTAGCTCCTAGCTCCTTTCATGAAAATTTTCCAACCTCGAGATGCTGTTAATAAATGTCTTTTGATTTCCATTCCTTAGAATTGCAGTTTGCAGAGGACAGAGGAGCATCCCCAAAGCAGAATGGCTGTGGCAGGGCTCTAGAAGGACAGCAGGGGACAGACAGGTCGCTGTCCCAGCTGTCCTGAGAAAGGCAACTTTGCAGGACAAGGAGGATAACTAGAAAGGAGCAGTTCCTCCTGATGGATGGGGGACATTTATTTCCCTCTCTGAGAGGGCAGGGATGTTCTCAGTGCTGGAGGTTTCTGATCCCGCCGAGCAGGAGCACGAACTGCCTCCTGTCTGTGTGCACCGAGGGCAGCAGGTGAGGCGGTGCCACTGGACACCGGGGAGGATGGAGGAGCACAGGGACACAATCCAGGCACGGCCACCCCTCCCTGATCCCCACGCTCCACCGCTGGGATGCTTAACAAAAATCAGTGCAAATCCAAGCACAGTCATTTCTTTGCCCTCAATCCTCAGCCTCAGGGAAGTGTTTGGAACCTTTCCTCTGGGTGTGATTACCCGGGGCTCGTTAATTCAAACTTTACTCATTTCACTGTGAAATGTTCAGCGTGGGCTGGGATTCAGGCTGCTGCTGGAGTCAGGAGGGAGAGAGTCACCTTCCCAGGAAACATTCCATCTTGTCCTGAGAAATCCAGATGGAGTGGGTGCTTCTCCAGGGCCTGCTTTCCTCTGTGGATAGCTCAATTACAGACTGATCCTGACCTTTCATTGTGAAATAGTGAGAGATGGGATGTAAATTGTCACACTTGCACCTCTGGATCTTGCAGTTTCCTCTGTATTTACACAGATTTATGTACAAGGGATAGCTGTGGGTCCTTGCTGTGCAAACCTCACCAGTGCAGCTATTATCGTGTGTAATACTGTTCTCCCATGCAAAACCAGTCAGCCTGAAGGGTTAGACTGCTGCAGGTGAAGTGATTTTGGCATCTGGGCCAGCCTTTTTTACACCTAATGGAGGCACAACTCATTCCTGCAGCTGTCAGCAGAGTGGAGCTGATCCGAGGTGATGGATCATGCACATCTGGGGGCTGCCACACATCATTTTAATATTGCAGCATATTGCAGCAGGCTGTGCCCATAATAAAAGAAATTCTATAAATGCATGATCTATGCAACTTTTGGCCTCAAAATACGAACATCAACTCCATGTGTGGTGAGGGGCAGTGCTCTGAATGTCAGTGGGGTTTGTGTCTCAGTCTAGGTCTCTTCAAATGTTCAGTTGAAGAGTCAGGGAAGGCCTGAGACCCCTAGGATCTCAGTAGTGAGGAAATAAACCTTTCCTGTTTTAAAGGATCATGCCTGAGCAGAGAAATAATTCCTGCATGGGTTCTGCAAATAAGTCATCAATCAGATCTGAAAATAAACCTGAGGGTTAATGCTGAAAACTTCCTCTGTGGAACTGGGTGCTGTTCCCTCCTGTCAGCTCCACAGGGATGTTGCAGGATACACTTTGTGCCTTGCAGAACAGAGTCCTTGACACTAAAAAAATTACCATTCACTGGTAAGTGACAAGGAGCAGAGAGCAGTGGAGGCTGAAATGCCTAAAAATGACTTTTTCTGTCTTAAAGAGTTCAGAGACTCAGGAAGCAGAGGACAAGGAGCAGAAAAGACCCTGCCTTCACTGCCTTCATGCTGTGCTAAACCACAGAGCATTTCATTCTGCTAAAAATCATGGCAGAGAGGTGTGTGCTCTAATGTGTGTAATGAAGTATTATGTTTGCTGTTTCCCTCTTCGAACAGCTACATTTCCCATTTCTGGGAAGGATTTAGTCTGATCTAATGAATGGAGGAGGGAATGGAAACACTTTGCTGAAG
Source organism: Hippolais icterina (assembly GCA_013400075.1). Lineage (NCBI taxonomy): Eukaryota > Metazoa > Chordata > Aves > Passeriformes > Sylviidae > Hippolais > Hippolais icterina. Next base: position 70,936 of record VWYN01002355.1, on the reverse strand, counting down.
GGAATGTACAGCTCAGTGGTGACCAACCTGTATTTTTTGTGCTAATAGTGGGCATTTGGATCCAAACACATGGCAAGAAGCTGAGCTCCCAGTTAAACAAAATGACTAAATTTCTGTTTAATTGCACTTCTTCTACCAGCCTGGTCCCTGCAGACCTTCAATTCCTCTCCATGGGGAGCTGGATGTGTGGAATAATCTGGTTTTAGGTGGGTTTTTTTAGCCTGGAGGGAGTTAATGGAGGGAGACAAGCTCCTGCACAGGCAGTCACTGTCTTCACACAGGTGTCTGAGAAAAGTGGGAGGAATCCTTCCCTGGAACTGCTTGTCTGCTTTCACTGATCATTAAGGGAGGCTTGATGGGGGAATTTAGATTAATCATCTACAATTAACTATCTAAAATTAGGAATCTGGTCTAAAGCTACTCATTGAGCCTCCTTCAGTGTTACTAGGAGGAGACGGAAACACTCCAAGAATACAGATCAATTAAAAGAATTTACTGTAGGACTTTGACTTCCAGGTTTCAGAACTTTGGGATTAGATGACATGAATCTCACCTGCAGGCAAAAAAAAAAAAAAAAATATATAGAAAAGGAGAAATTTCTCTTTAATTTACAGGGATACTTGCAGTAGCAGAAAATGGGGATCCTCAGTTATTAATTCTGTTATTCTTTAATCATTGGTAATAATTAAATGCTCTACCCAATTTAGCAGAGCATTGATAAATTGATCTTTCTCAAGGTAATATTAATTACACAGCATTCATAAACAAAATAAATTACTATGGTTGTGTTGTCTCACAAAGAATACCTGTGAGTGAACAAATATAATGATATACATAGATAAATATGTACAGCAAGTGCTGTTCTCTATAAGGTCATGCAGTTAAACACAGTCATATAAATACAGTCCAATCCACAGAGGAGCATTCAAGCATTGCTTCAATGTCTTGAAAACAATATTGAGAATATGTTCCTCTAAATGACTGTGAAGCAATCAGTGTCTCAGCTTCCCTTCTTCCATAGGTAATCGAGTTAGAGAGAGAAAACAAACACAGAAAATATCCTCTAGGTAGTCATTTTCAGCCAAAAAGACTCCTGAAATAATCTATTTAACTGACTGAAGAGAAAGATTGGAAATGAGGCTGTGGCTTTGGGGTTGGAAGCTTCTGGGATCAGGGTGGTGTCAGAGCTGGAAGATGAGGGCAGAACTTTGTGTGAGAGCTGAATTCAGCTGGGGCTGGAGTTCTGCCACTGCTGGGGTGGCCTGGTGCGTTCCAGAGTCTGCGATGCCTTGGGAAGGCTGAGCTGGAACAGAGACTGGACAGAGCTGGAGAATGAAGCAGAGATTTATTGAAAGGCCTTCAAGGATCCACCTTGGGCAGGACAAGAGCCTGGCCAGGGCTACACCCAAGGTGGACCCAAAATGGGCACAAAATGGACAAACGGTCACCAGGTCTCACCCTTTGATCAGCTTGGGTCCATTTGCACACTGGGGTTTCATTGTCCAATCCCAGCTGCAGCTGATGCAGTCCCACCCTTCTTGTTCTCTCCCTGCAGCCCCCGTTGTTTGTGCTTTGGGGCCTGAACACTTGTCCCAGTTGTCCTTGGTGTGCAGCAGGAGAAGGATTTGTTTTGTGTCCGTGCTGTGTGCAGAGAGCTGAGTGACCCTGACTGTGAGCTCAGAGCTGCACCCTGGGCAGCACAGAGCCTGGAATACAGGGAAATAAAACTCAAGGCATCATCGACAGTGGTAAACGTGGCTTGGGGATGGTGGAAAAAATGTAGATGGATGTAATTTAGCTTGTAAGGGTTGAGTTGACTTTTTTTTTACTGCATAAGAAATCTTTTTCTTGTTTTCTGACAGACACAGCAGTACACATATGGCATTATGAATACCCCAGAATTAATTTTAGGCCAGGGCTTGGAAAGGAAAGTTTTTACTGCAGTGACTGGGAATGTAGCTATGGAATGGACGGGAGCTCATGGAGCTCAGGGTGGGCCCAAGATCCCTCCAAAGAACAAGTGAAAATTGGCTTCAGTGTCCTGAGCTCCCCAGTCTCAAAGATTTTTAATTAGCACTTGCCTTTTTGAGAAGGAGTTAAGCAGATGGAAGATTTAGATGAGATACATCAACAGACTGGGAATTTTATGAAAAAGGCTGAGGTTTTCTTTGTCTGCTATTCAACCTGTCTTCAACTTTTTCCTTTTTTTCCCATGAATCTTCCTCCCTCCTAAAAGCTCTTTCTGCCCATCAAAATTTCAGTGAAAAATTGTGCGCATTTCAAAGCATATCTTGATGTATTTGGCAATCCTGGCCAACTTTCAGGACTAACTGAACACCTAAAAAGGGGGATGCAGGAGTTGTCCTTGTTGTTCTTTTCTGTATTCTAAAATACCAGGTGAGTTTCAGGTGAGTTTTAATCCTCTAAGGTGGCAGAATGTGTGTGACATGAATGGCAGACAACTCCGTGTGAGGGAGAACTAAAATATTCAGGCATCAGAGTTATATCAGAAGAACTGGGGAAGCACAAACAGCAGGAACTGGGAGTACAGGATTAATTTCTGAGCATATCTGAGACAGGATCTGAGTGAACACAAGCAGAGGAGACAGACAGAAAGGACAGCAATGAATATTCTCAGTCAATCTCATGATTTATGCACTTGACTTGATGCAAAACCTGTTTGTGAGGCTTTAGGATTGCAGGGCACTGGAAGCTGAAACAGATCACTGGAAAGAGCCTTCAAGTTCTTGAAGCCTTCTCGTCTTGTCAATGAATTCAGCCAATTCTTCGAGCTTTGATTAATTTTCAAAACAAGACTGAGTGTTACTGCTGGCTCTTTGATCCCGTGGAACTGCTTTTTCAAAGGTGAATAATATATTCAGTGCCCAGCTTTGAAGCACTTTCCTGATTTTCAGAGAGCATAGAAAATGTCCCTACCTGCAGGCAAAAAAAAAAAAGGAGTGAAGATCTTAATGATCTTCACTTCTTAATGAGTGAAGATCTGTCTTTTGTGTGACATCAAAATTACAGTTTTTCTACCCCCACTACAGCTTAGGGGCACCACTTTTGAATGGACTCTCAGGAAAGATTGCTTTTAATTAAATGGCACCAAGCGTAGCATGAGGATTTAGCTGGAAATACTCTTCTCAGTGCTTGCTAAATCTCCTGTTGTCCAACATAAATATATCAGAGCCCAAAGTGCCACTACTTTCATTTTTCTGTGCAGATTTGGAGAAATAAATAAATTATCACTGAACAGAGGAAATAGAAAACAATGTTAAACTACTCTCAGTGAAAAAGCCACTTAAGGTTTTGGTGCAATAACCTTACAAGGTGTGAAGAAAATGAAGTCTAAAAGTAAAAGCAAGTCCAACGTCTCTCTCTCTAAACTGTCTCAGGATTTCAGAATGCTTACAGTTGTCATGGGTAATTTTTTAGTGTTCTCTGTGTTCCAGGCAAGATTGTTTTTGTGGTAAGGACTAGGAGTCCTGTGAATTTTGACTCAAATTGGTCTGTAACATTCAATCCAGTAAAAAAAAACCCAAAACCTTTGTGTTTTGATGCTCAGGAATGTGAAGCTCAATTCCTTGAGGAGTGCCCACAACACTTCCTGAAATCTTTAAGTTCTATGTGTAAATCCTGGCATGAAAGCACCCCACTGTGATTCCCAGTGAGAGTCAGGCCAGGTTACTGCCCGGGTACTGGGAAATACTGATCCAAGGAATAACAATTTAAATCAGCCTCTTACACTCCTCACTGTGGCAGGGAACTCTGTGCCAGATTGGACGTGTCTGCCTCAGAGAGCCCTGCTTTGCTTCCTAAATTTTCCTTTTTTATGGTGAGCAGGAGTTACTCTTTTCCTACACATCCACCTTTTCAGCAGATGCCTCCCAAATTGCCATAATTTATCCCTGCACCAAATGCAGAGCTCCTGCTTTCTGGAAAGCCCCACTGCCCAACCCTTGTAGGCAGATTAGAGCAAAAACTTTTCACTCAAGGCATTGTGAGACTATTAACACAAAATAAGCCACAGACAACAAATTGCAAGCAATGCTCTGCCCACAAGGCTTTTCTTTAACTATGCAATGGTTTAATGTCTTTCTTTTCCTTAAAGCCTGAGGAAAACCAACAAATTGAAGCGTCATCACTGCTCTTGGTTTCTTGTGTATGTGTCATTTTCGCTTTATTTTTCCTGTCCAACTGTGGCATTACTTTCAGCGAGGCTGCATGATTATAAATTAATAACACCAGCCTTGGTTTTGTTTCTTAGGAGATCTGAAATTTGGCTTGATGTGGATTTTCAAACCCTGAAGTGTCAGTGATATTGATAAAAAGTCTGGGCTCCTGTGGTTGTTGCCCTGCCTGCTCCAAATCCAGTAACCCAGAAGGAAACAAATGTGGACCTGATATTTCTGAGACATTTTTAGCCTGCTAGCAGCTTCTAACCTTTTCCCAAGGGAAAACCTCTCAAGAAAGCTTCTTCTCAAAACAATCTTGGCAAACAACTATTCTTTCTCAAAACAATCTTTCTCCAGGTGGTGTTTTGCTGTTTCTCTAGTTTAACCAATGGGAGTAGAGAGGTGTCGTTCCTATTCACCAATTGTGTTAAGTCTGTATTGGAACAACTTATAAAAAGTAGTAAGAATTAGACAATAAAACTTTTTCTGTGCTCATTGCNTGTGGATTTTCAAACCCTGAAGTGCCAGTGATATTGAAGAAAAGTCTGGGCTTCTGTGGTTTTAGCCCTGCCTACAAATCCAAATAACCCAGAAGGAAACAAATGTGGACCTGATATTTCTGAGACATTTTTAGCCTGCTAGCAGCTTCTAACCTTTTCCCAAGGGAAAACCTCTCAAGAAAGCTTCTTCTCAAAACATTCTTTCTCAAAACAATCTTTCTCCAGGTGGTGTTTTGCTGTTTCTCTAGTTTAACCAATGGGAGTAGAGAGGTGTCGTTCCTATTCACCAATTGTGTTAAGTCTGTATTGGAACAACTTATAAAAAGTAGTAAGAATTAGACAATAAAGCTTTTTCTGTGCTCATTGCTGTTGCAATAGGACACAAAAAGAACATATGGACTCCTTCCAGTTCTCAAGGCAAAAAACCTGACTTTTATTATCTGACTCCAGTATATAGTATTTTCACCCAGACCATGGATTGGAGGATAACGTTGCCACCTCTCCAACCACATTGGTTAAACCAAAAGTCAATCAATTGCTCCCTCCTCAAGAGAGGAATGAGAAACAAACTTGTATCTTAATATAAACATTACTTCTATTTATAACACTCGTGTGAGAAAGAATTCAGAAACTATGAAAACATCAGAAGGCTGAAAAGACCAGGGCAACACATTGCCTTCTGAAATATTTGGAGTCTTTCATCCTTATTTTGTGTCCTGCAATGACAAATAAACTTTGAGCCAATGGTAAATTGCTCTGAGTGCCAGTGGGATCTGCTGCAGCACCACCATGAGTATCAAAGAGTCCCAGAATGGCTCGGGTTGGAAGGGACCTTAAAGATCATTCACTTCCAACCCTGACTCCTTCCACTATCCCAGGGTGCTCCAAGCCCCATCCAGCCTGGCCTTGGACGCTGCCAGGGATCCAGGGGCAGCCACAACTTCTCTGGGCAACCTGTGCCAACACCTCCCCAAATTCCGGTAATCACTACCAGTTGATCAGGATTTCCAAAAGAAACCACCAAATCATGTTGTCTGATGATTTATCACAGTTTTCAGAGGCAGGAGGCAGGGCTACATGGACCTGTTGTAGCAATTCCTCTGTCACATGTAAAACCAAGGCAGTACCATCTCCCCAGGGGGTGTGTGTGAGCTTCCCCAGCCACTGAAAATTGCGAGCTCCTCCATTTTCCCAACAGCTCTGATGGATGATGGTGATTGAGGGATCAGCAGGTGTGGATCTACCAAAGGAGAGAAGGCAGGAGATGCAGCCTGCCTTGAGCAGGAGTCTGGCACTCTCACTCTGTGTCCCTCATTCCACCCACCTGTGTCTCTCAGACTGACTTTTGGAGAAAAGATAACTCTTCCTCCCCTGAATTTTTTTCTGAACTGATTCTGTGTGTTTTTAGGATTCCAAACTATTCTGCATGAGGTGGGAGTTAATTTAACCACCACTCCTCAGTGCTTTTTTCCTAAGCCATTTCAAATGTTGTGGATTGTTTGAATTTTGGGTTATGCCTTTTAGCATAACCTTTTAGCAGAGGATTCAGTGTATATGGTAGAGCACCATCTCAAATTGCCATGACTTTTAAACACCAAACCCTAAGAATATTCCAAATACAAAATTATCACTGCAACAGAATCCAGGAATTCCAGAAAGTAGAGGGATAGCTTTTTCCCTGTCCAGCTGAATCCACCTTTATGAACTGAAATAGTGAGAGATTTATGGAGCAATTATTTTGTCACTTCTACTCATAGAATTCATTTTTTATGTGGGCAAACTGCAAAGTGAAATGTCTGTTTAAATGTAAAGTGATGAGCAGGGATCCTATTAATACCTGAAAAATTTCATTTCAGAATTGAGTTACTACAGTTGAAGAGCAAAAAGTACTATTTTAAGAGTCACTCATGCTGATTTATAAAATGTATTTTGAATTACCCACTGGAGTATCATAATGCATGAAAAAGCACCGAGCCTTAACTTTCTTTTCAAACAGTGCCCCTAGTCCTCTGTCTGTTCTAATATTAGCATGGATGAACCATCTCTGGGGCCTCATAATTAAGACAAGTCTGTCTATGTTACTTTAAAGCCCAAGTGTGGGCAGAATTTTTGAAGGTTTTTAAAGATAAAGCTGTGCTCTAATTTTTGCCCCTCGGCAGATATTATTGCTAAGATGGAATGGTTTGCATAACTTCCAGTAGCATTTCTGTGGAAGCAAGAAGAAATCCTGGTCACTCTTCTCACTGAAAACATTTTGAAGGCAAATAAATCAGTTTCCTGAGATTGAAAAGGCAAAACAGAAGTGATGCTCACATCTGCATTGACTTTTCAAAGTCATTAGAGGTTAAAAGAGTCTTCCTCAAAAACATGTTGGAAAGTCTTCAGTCCATCATTTTTCCATTAAAATTCCTGCTAACTGAGCCCTTGGATTTGTCTTGAATAGCATAAGTGAGAAAGAAGCAAGCAACAAAAAAAAAAAGAGAATTTCTATTCCATATAGGACTCTTTATGTCTTGAGGATCCCAATATCCCAAAAGAGGCTTTGGTCCAGTATCCAGTTCTCTGGATACAGTTCAGTGGCTTTCTTTACCCTGTTTAATTGAGTTTCCTAAAGACTGGGTGTGTAGAAGCCTTTGAGACATAAAATAATGCATTTGAGACTTCAAATAATTCATTTGAGACTTCTACATAGGGCAAAATTAATGCAGAGTCTACACAAGAGGGCTGAGATACCTTTAAACATCCCAAACAACACCAACCATTTCTGGGGGACATCCTTGAAATCCCCAAGGACTGCAAAAGAAGCTGAGATAACAAGTCAAGTGTAGACAGTGGCACGTAGTTTTTTTCTCAGAATTTATTTGTCTTTGCAGAGGAAGCTGTTTTGGGGTTGTGTAGGTTATTGAGAACATCTTTATAATCACAGGAGTTACTGGACAGGACTGCAGAGGACAGGAAAATTTCTGGAGTGGGAGATGGAGGTCAAGCAAAACACATGGCAATAAATGGGACGAAATATCTGCAGCTAAGAGGATGAATTTAGACTTTATTCAACAACTGCTGTCTAGAAACCCATTTAACTGTTTAAATGTACCTTAATCTGTGAGATTTAAAAAAAAATCCTTAATATTCCCAGTCAAGTAATTAATTCTTTTCTCATTTCTTCATCTGTTAAAATGAAAGCAGCTCCTCAGTCTAAGGTGTGTACAACATCATCAGCCAACACATCGATAGAATTTTTCAATCATTCAGATTAAATTATGGCAAAGACTACCATTCTTTAAATAAATTTATTTAATTTTGGTTGGTTTATGGAGAAGAAATATTTCTGTGGTCAGGTTGTATTTAAGTTTGGAGAACTTGATGTGAATAATCCCACAGCTAGTGGATCCATCCAATTTTGGCCAGCTGGTAAATATGTGAAAATCCAAAAACTGTGAACATCATTTAAGTTTTGTGGGAAACAAAATTGCAAAAGGAAGGGGATAAAAATGTCTGAATTGGAGAAGAGGTGCTGCATTAGCTGATTATTATGGCACACCGAAGAATCCATACAGAATGTACACCCAGAAATGTACACAAATTTATAATTATTTGGGGTCGCAAACTCCTCCTGCCATTTATATGACCTATTTGCAAAAATAAACAAACAAACAAACAAACCACCCGAAACTCAGCTGGAGTTTTCACATTCTTAGACCTCAAAGTTTAAACCATGAGGTACAAACAGGATTTTCTCATTCTGATAATCACAGAAGTTCTTGGGTTGTTTTTTTTTTTTTATCTTTCTCTTGCCAAGGTTACGGGAATCCATCCAGAATGCAAAATATTCCAGCAGGTGGTCAAGGAGGAAGCTCTCTGCTCGGAGCACAATGAATCTGCCTCACCTGATCTTAAAGGTAAGGCTCCTGATGGACATTCCCTGGCCTGGAATGTCTCACATTACTGAAGGGTTTGGTGTGTTCTTTTTTTACATCCAAAACTCCAAAGAAACTCCCACAGAAGGTACTGAAGAACCTACTGAAGTTGTATCATGTTGGGAATCATTCCAATATTTCACCATTTCTGGTGAAAATATTCTTTGGTGGGGAAAAAAAAAAGTTAAAGGAAACCCCAAGTTCTTCTAAATATTACATTTTTTACAATTTTAGTCATTATTTGTCTGCTTGTCAAGATTTGTTGTGGTGGTGTTCAGAAGTCTATCACATGCTCAGATATAAATTTTGAAAACTAAAATGGACACGTAACAGAGCTTGTAAAATATATTTAGAATTCTGTGTAAAGTGTTCTCTCCTGGAGGTTTTGGCATTGTGGAAACATGCTTAGAAATAATTCAACATGGAATTTCCAACTGTTCAGACTCTTTCAAAAATTCAGTCACATTTTATTTTGGTCAGCTTTGCTTAGAAAAAAATTGAATCCACCTCAGTGAGATTTTTCTGTTCCATGAATTTTAAGATGTTTGTTTTCTGCAGATGAATTATGAGACAAAGATACCTCACACATTTAGTCAGGATAGAATTATTGGAACCACTTGGAAGTTTTCCTGTAGCAACTGGGGAAAATCAGAGTCTAACCCCAAAATATTTTCTTTGTCTTTCACATTATTCTGCAGAATTTCCAATCACTCCCTTGTTTCATATTCCTCGTCTAATTTCTATTTTATTTTGGATCTATTTCTCACAGACACTTGAAGAAAGTCTAAAATACCTCTTTTTGCACTTAGAACACATAGTAACCGACACCCAAAAATCTTGTATAAATTAGGCATTTTCAAAAATTATTCATTGCCTGCATTACAGGATGTCATTCCAGGCATCTTCCTCTTCAGCAAAAAAGTAATTACATGGTTTTAGAATCTTGTTCGTAGCAAAAGAAATAGAACTCCCTGAGAGTTCTGTTAAACTTATTAATAATCTTAAAAAATCTTCAATCTTGTCCACTCCGAGCTTCTCAAAATGCCCCTTTCCACCTTTTATTCTCTGGATAAGGAAAGACTTTAATGAAAGTCTGTTCTGGTATTTACAACCTTTCTCAATATAGATTGAAATTAAATATTAGAGCTGGAAAAACAATTTATCCTAAATATTTTATCTGGAAGATAAAACTACGCTAAGATTGATAAAAGTCCACTGCTTGTGTTTCAGTTTTCAGGAATTCAGTGAGACCAACAGAGGATCACGGTTTGTAGGGTCAAACCTCAACAGTCACAGAGAATCTGTGCTGGAATCAGTCTGTGTGGTAGAGTTTTTAATCCAAAGTAGTTCCACATTATTCTTGTACAGAGCAGGGTCCAATGACTGCCACCAGCAGAACCCAGGGTGAAATTCCTCTAATTTTGGAGCAGATGTGTAAAATAGGCCAAAATAATCAAGTCCTAACTCCACTTTTTTTTTTTCCTTCACTGTCTAAAAATTCCTGGATTTCTGAACAAGACTTAAATATCTATGGTGTCAACATTCATAGGTACAACTGCTACTGCAGTTGTCTTTATGGAGTCTCAGGTGATTTGGACACCACCAGCCTCTAAAAACCTTGGCATGAAAAATTCCCTTTCAGCCTCTGCCCTCAGCAGTTCCTTTGATATAAACTGTAAAAGTCACTGGAAATAAATAATTTCTAAGACTTAAGACATACAGGTTATGTTCCTACTTGAGGTCACACAAATATAATTTTTAACTCCACATTGCCAAATAAAATAGATTTTTAGGCCCAGCTCCTCAAATCTGCCAAGCCTTTCTAAGAAGGACCAGTTCAGCTGTTAAATGGAATTGTGGGGGCCAGTGCATGTCTAAGTGGGGCTGATATTTCCTGGCTTCATTAATTTGACAATTAGCAGCCGAGTTTAGGCTGTAAGCATCAGTGAGAGCCAGGTATTTGCAGGGTGTGATTCATCCTGTCCTCAGGAAGAAGCCACCAATATTTGGGATGAATCAGCGCTGGAAATTTCTGTCTCCTTCTGTCGTTCACAAATGTGGCTGAGATTAGCTGACATGTTTGAGGCAATTAAAATTACAGCTAATGAACGAGGGCCTCTATTTTCCCTGGAAAATTGGGTACGCCAGGAATTTCATCCTCCCGAGGGTGATGTGAGGATAACACTGTGGGAGATTCTCAGGACTATCTTTTTGAAAGCCAAAAAGTAACTTTGCTCAGCTCCAGGCGAGTATTGCTTCCACATTTCAACTTGACAACTCGAGATTTTCCTTGTCATCCACGGCAGAGGCAGCAGAAAAGAATCATGGAGGAAAATATCACCTCCCAACCCACCCCCCTGCTTTAGATCCCCCTTATGGCTACCTGGAGATTAGTTTTGGTTAGAGCATGTTCCTTTTTTTTTTATTGTTTCAGGCACATTTACATGCTGGGAATTTTTATGTGCTGCCCCCACGCCCACTTGCCAACAGCTCGAAGTCTCAGTGTGATGCAGCTGTGACAAAGCTGTGATTCACTGGAACTCCTGAAAACCCTTTTTAGGGCTCTCAGGGCCAGCAGCCAGCAGTCTCTGCTTTACGGAACCTCATGAATTCCAGCCAGTCAGATCCACCCCCAGTGATGGTCGTTTTTTATAATGCTGAGATGTTCTCCTAGCTTGGAATGAATTTAATCCCTCTGGAAATCTGTCACAAAAATGCCGTTGATTGCCTAAGACTGGGACTTCAGCCTGAATTTCTTTTAATCCAGGTGAAATTGGTAGATTTTTAAACATGAAATGGAGAGGTTCAGGCTGAGTTTTAAGTCTGATGTATTCCAGTTAGACTCTGTAATGAGGCATCTCAAGTAACGAGAAAGGAGTAATGAGAAATCTCAAGTGCTAATCATTATTCAATACTTTTGTTTCGGTGGCTTTTGTTTTGACAACAGGAAAGAGCTCCAATTGATTCGGCTTTCGGATTGTGTCTGCTTGAATTTCAGGCACATTCTCTCATGAGATAAGGAGGGGGAAGGTCCAGCTGGAATACCAAGTGTGAGCAAGGATGCACTCAAGGAGAAAAGGAAAATGCTCCACTCCTTCATCTGCAGAGCTGCACGTCCTGCTGTGGCTCCTCTTGCATGTGAATGAGTGGGAAAGTCACAATCTCATGATGGAAGATCAAATGCGTGATGTTCTCTGGGATGTTCTTTATTTAGAGGCACTTTTTTTCTTTGTTTTACAGGATGTGCCAGAGATTGGGATGGTTTAACCTGCTGGCCCAGAGCCACTTTTGGGGAAGTGGTTAAAATTCCCTGCCCACAATTTTTTGAAGAGTTCACCAGTACTCACGGCAAGATTTTTTTCTTATTCTTCTTATCCCCCCCCTTTTTTTTTTTTTAAATTTTAAATGAATTCTTATATTTGAGGATTCCTTTATATTTTCCTGATTTACAATGCTTTTATGTTGGTCAGCATTCAGTAATGATCCAGACACAAATCTCAGCTTGGGGTCAATATTGACACTCTGATGTTTTGTGTTGTGCTCTACTGAATTCTTTAATCCCTTTGGTGATGTAAATACGATGGACAAGTGCACCATGTTGCTGAATTTATAAAGGAATATGTCACAGAAGCACTGGTTCATAAAACTGTACATTAATTAATATTAGAAAGAACCTACTGAGGTCATCCAGTCCAATCCTTCAGTCAGAGCAGGACCAAGATCAAAGCTTGCATGGAGCTTCCAGTCTGGAAAAGACAGCTCAGGGCTTTGCCCAAAATCCCAAAATGCGTTGTAAATGTGTAATTTGATTTCCTCTGTGGAAGGAATGAATTTGCAGAGTTGATTTCCCATGTGAAATGCACAAGTCCCACTGCATCTAGAAATGACTGGGAAGATGTCCCTCAATTTTTTAAAGGATAGACATACAGAATATTGAATATACAGAATATTGTCATTCTTACAGCTAATCTCTCTGAACATGACTAAACCCATAAGTCCCTAACTTAGGACTCAAAGGGGTAATAAGAAATTGTTGCTACTCATCAAAACTTCGAGAACAGCAGCACCAGCAGCCCTACTTAATTTTCTGCTGTGTTCTCCCATTGAAGGTTTCCTTCAGAGGAACTGCACACAGGAGGAATATTGGTCAGAGCCATTCCCACCATACACCATTGCCTGTGGCTTTGATGAAGGTTCCAGTAAAGGACCAGAGGATCAGGTGGGGTTTGATTTCTTATTTCTGAACCTCTCCAGAGCACGTTCTCCTGAGTAGCTGGATACCCCACGCATCTGCGTCCTGTCAGGACCCAGAAATTTCCCATTTTCAGTGCTAAACCCAAAACTTTTAGGTATATTTAGAACTTATTTAGCAAATTAGGCTTAACATAAAGCAAGTGAGCAGCAGCCAGCACTTCCCTCCTCATCCAAATGTCTCCTCTTGGTGTTAAATTCGTGCTTAGCTCACCTGTCCAAGCTAACAAAGGCTTTGGTTCTCTGACAGAGGTGATGTAAAATCCTCATGGTGCCCACATCTCCCAGGAAAGCCCTACCCACCAGTCCTCAGGGATTTTTTCAGGGAAAATTCCTTTGGATTCCTCCTATTTGTATTGTTTTCCAGATTTTCTTTAAGTCATAGAAAAAAGATATTTCTGAACTTTATAGCCTGGTGGTCAACACAGATCCTTAGGAGGGAATACTTGGATGCCATTGAGTATTTCTACACCTTATCTCAGGTGTTCAGTTTAGCAGGAAGTGAATACTTTTTCTATCTGAAAATCATTGTTCTTGCTAAATTAAGCTTCAGAATTTCTTCCACATCCACATCTTGATACGATTTAAATTTCCACATTCCTCCTCATTGTACTGGAGTTCATATCTGGAGCTCAATGACTTTCCATAAAGAGTTTTTGTACTTTGCACTTTGGGGAAAGAGAAATGCTTTAAAAGCTTAAATAAATGCTGAGAAAATTTTAAAAACTGCTTAAAAGCATTCTTGAAAGATGCTGGAAATTAGCTGAACAGTTCAGAAGGGATGTGAGATGAATAAAAGGATGTATATTCTGGAGCACCGTTCTCCAGCTCCCATGGGGTTCTCCAACAGGACTAAACTCACCCTCCAGGTGGCTTTCTCCAAGCAGTCCCTGGATTATGCTAAACCAGGCATAATTTCTGGCTGCTCTAGGCTAAAATCAAGCAAGGAGCTATATTTATATTTCAACAGGACAGCAGATTTCTGCACAGAGCAGATGTCTGTGCCCTGGCTGTGATTAGTTTGTTATTCCAGTCAAATCCACAAGGTTTGACTACAAAAAGAAGATAAGATCAGCAATCTCTGCTGCACTTGCACACAAAGGGAAGTGAGTAAAAATCCCTATTGTATCCTAAAAGAACCACTTTGTATTTTGTATGTACAGCGAGCGCTTACGATGTCATTTGTATTTAGTGTTGTTTCTTAATCCATCCTACAGGACCAGATAAAATCAGTTGAAACACTTCATTATTCAATTAAATATCCTCTTTTCTAGTTTTCATCTGTGTTTTGAAAATACTGTATAAAAGATCAGGACTATTTCAGAGACACCAGGATGATTCCTGTCGTGTCAGGGTTACGAGATCTCTTTATGGATCTACTTAAAATTGCTAATTTGTTGCCTCAACCTAGAATTGCAGCCTTTTGGATAAACAGATTTGGGATCAATTAGAGAACAAATTGTCCACTGGGTTTATATGGAGGAAATTTGCCTGGGTTCAGAGAATTTAGTTTCTGGGGATTTTAAGTAATTAGGTGATGTTGTAGTGAATCAGAATAAAATTTGCATAGTTAAAGCCAAGTAAACAAGCTTTATTTTTCTTAAGACATAGGATTAGGATTTCTTAGGAAATAGGTCCTAATTAAAAACAAGTGTATTATAAAGAATTTACAGTGCTACAATATACAGCAGGGAATGAACTGTTTGTCCAGAGCATTAAGGACTGTGAGGTGATTTTCTTGGCTTTAACTTAGCTCCCCAACATGCGATAACTTTATCAATGTTTCAGCTTCCTCACCCACAAATTGAGAGCTTTATTTCTCTTTCAGCTATAGCTGTTTATGAAAATCAATATTTATTGAATCTGGCTCGGATCTAAAGTAACAGATCCACAAATCTCCCACCAGCAGGTTTCGGTGCTGCAGTTTTTATGTACTGACATGAGACAGGGTGGTTGCATATCAAAGTTAATATTTTCCTGTTGAACATGCTCAGAGGGGTCAGATGAACCTGTGGGCTGTGAAATTTCTCTCCTGTGTAGGGTTAAGAGGAAAACTTTTGTTAGTGGTGGAGGGAAAATCCTGAAGCAGATCTCAAGCATGAAACACAACACAGAGATTGTGTGGCTGACCAGTGGGGGAAATGTGTCCCAGAGGAATGAGCACCCCAGGGTGCATCCAGCACAACCACCTGCACTGGGCTGTGTCTCTTTTTCCCACAGAAATCCTATTATTCTGCTTTTTGGCGTGTCTACACCGCTGGCTATGCAGCATCTGTGACTTCGCTCATTACAGCTCTAATTGTCTTTGCTGCCTTCAGGTAAATATAAATGGGCTTTTCCTCGGGATGTCTTTAGATAATTTCTCTCAGATACTCTGTGGTTTTGTGGGATTTTTTAATAGCTGTTTTGTAATCGTTCTAAGACATAACACCTTTGATGGTGATGGGTCCTTCTCTACCTGTGCTGCAGTGTTTCCTGAAGATGTTTGTCTTGGTTTTGAAAGACAGGTGTCTGCCAGGGAAAAGCTAGATCTTCCCTTGGAACAGAGAATGTAAATCCCTTTCCCTCCAAATTATTAAAATTTTGCAATTAGGGGCTTTCAGGCAAAGATATGGGAATAGGAATAGCAGTTCTTTACTAGGAATATAAAGAAAAAAACCCAACAAAAAACAAATGTAGTAGTACAAAAAAAAAACAAAACCAAAAACAAAAAAAAACCGCAAGCAAGCAAACAAAAGTCCTGGTGAAACCCTGACAGGATCAGGGATATGACCTGACACTCTGTTGGTCAGGGTGTTGGAAGCAGTCCAAATAAATCCTCCTGGAGTGACTGACATGGTTCTGTGGAGCAGAGATGATGCTGTAGAAAGGGTCCAGCTGTGGCGGGATGAGTCTGGGAGTCCAGTCTTTCTCTGGAGTCCAGAGTGGAAAGCCAGGTGCCAAGCTGCTCCTGAGTCTCAGTTTTTTATCCAGATAGGAACAGTTGGCTCCCCCCTCACTGGGTGGAGCATCTCCCAATGGGATGATGTCATGTGTGATGTCATTGGTGAGCCTTCATGGCCCATTATCAGCAGATATCCTCTGGGTGATGAAAGAGATAAGAAACACTGCCCCACCTGGCTTTAACAGCTGCCCCATTATCAGAAGGCATCAGCCCCCCTCCCCCCTGGAGTTACACGAGATAAAGAAAAAACATCTCAACTGCTTTCAGCAGATGAAATAGAATACACAATTTTTGGTTACATAACCAAAGACAATGTTAATACAATCAAGCTGGGCAGTCTCTCTTAATCTCCTTACTGACACCATACAGTGGAAATGCCCTAATTTTAAATCATTTTTAACATTTTTTGATCATTCCTACAGTGCATAGCAAGACAGATTCTGTAGAAACAGTATCCCATGCCTCCAAACCAGAGTTTCCTAAATTGTCCATTCCCTCTGTGAAAGGCCATTGCTTCCATGACTGAGAGCTATAAAAAGAGATTTGATTAAAATTAAATGCCTCGTGTGATGATTTTGGTTATTAGGAAGTGGAGTTGGGGTTTGGCTGAGGCAGAGCACAGAGCAGCTCCCAAACTGGAGTGGGTTGGCAGCCTCAAAGGTCATGGCCCTTACAGAGGGACCCAGGAGCACGAGGCTGATGTGTCCAAACCTTGAGGGGGAGTCCTTCAGGTCGAGATAAAATGTGCACAGGGCAGTGTAAGGGAAGGGAATCATAGAAATATTGGGCTGGAAAAGACATTTAAGATCAAGCCCAACTGTTAATCCAAGTCCATCACTAACCCACGAGCCCAGGCACCACAGCTGCACAGCTGTGTTTTAATTACCTACAGAGATGGGCACTCAGCCACTACCATGGGCCAGTACTCAACAGCCCTTTCCTCAGAGAAATTTTTCCTAATATCCAGTGTAAACATCCTCTGGCACAATTTGGGGCCTTTCCCTCTCTTCCTGTCCTTGTAACCTGGGGGAAGAGCCCAGCTCCCCCTGGCTGCCCCCTCCTGTCAGGGAGTTGTGCAGAGCCACAGGGTCCCCCCTGAGTCTCCTTTTCTCCAGGCTGAGCCCCTTTCCCAGCTCCTTTAGCTGCTCCTCATCAGATTAATGCAGTTTAATGCAGATTAATGCAGTTTAGGGCAACTATTCTGGCAGCCATCCCGTGACATGTGTCTGACACCCATTCAGTCCTTTCTTTGACCCGAAAGGGGCCAAAAAGCCTGATGCAAGCTTGTTCAACAAAAAAAGTTATTAAAAATAATTAAGAGGTATTATCTTAATCCAGCCCAAGAGTCCCGCAGTTGCTCTCTGCTTCTGGCGTCTCCTTTAAATGTGTGGTGATCCAAGGACAATTATCCTGGAATTTTTATTAGCTGAGAAAGGGAACAGCTTCTCTGCTCCCTCCTGCCTTGTTGCCTCTCACATAGTGGCAGATCATTTATTGGTTTGCAAGGTGTCTGAAAAATAATAAAAAAAAGAAATAAAAATAAAAAATATAAATA
>VWYN01002355.1:9001-53510 GCA_013400075.1 Hippolais icterina | reverse complement strand
TTTTAAAATAATATAATTTTTTATTATTTTCTCTTTCCATGCCAGAAAATTCCACTGCACACGGAACTACATCCACATGCACCTGTTTGTCTCTTTCATCTTGAGAGCAGTTGCTGTTTTCACCAAAGATGCTGTTTTGTTTGCAGATGAAACTATGGACCACTGCCTCATGTCAACGGTACTGAACTTCCCCTCTCTCTCACCCCTGGCTGGACATTTAAATCTTTACCTGAAGACAACAAGGAGATCTTTTCATCCTCTTTCTCCTATTGCTAAAACTGAAATCTTTAAACAAACAATAATATGTAAACCCAAAGACCAAGTGCTAAGGCTTCACTGAGCTTTGATATTTAGGTCTGTTGGCTTTAATGAAACTCCAACAATTTCTACCAATAAAGAATTTAATCTGTGAGGAAAAAAACCCAATATTTCCGTTTCAAAAATCTAAAATAAAGTCAATTTAAATTACAAAGCCCCAAACCTACAGAAATTTCGTTATTTCTTCATTCTTGTGCAGCAACACTGAATTTTGCCTACATTTCCATAGAAACCAGCCATAACAAGAGTAGACCTAAAATGTTTTTCTTCCTCTGCACTTCCAGGTTGCTTGTAAGGCTGCTGTGGCCTTCTTCCAGTTCAGCATTTTAGCCAATTTCTTCTGGCTTCTCATCGAAGGGATCTACCTGCAAACCCTGCTGCTGCTGACCTTTGTTTCCAACAAGAAGTTTGTGTGGTGGTTCATATTTACTGGCTGGGGTTAGTATTCCCTTCCTCTTCGTGCCATTCAGCGTCTCTGGTTGCTTGCAGAAGTGGATAAAATCTGTTTTTTGGGGTAAAGGGAGCCTGTTGAAGGTGACACTTTTCAGAGGAAAGTTGCCCGTTCATCCAGTGCTGCTGCACCAAAGCCACGTCATTGTATTGCCTTTTATATCTTAATTATTTACACCTTGCTAGTGAATAATCCAAGCCTCAAGAGGATGAGTGATATGGCTGGATAATATCCCAGAAATATCTCGAATTCCTCCACTGACTAAAGAAGTTTGGGTGACTAAGTTGCCTTTTGTTTTTAGCAAGCAGAATTTGACAGATTAATCTTAAATCATGAGAGTCCAGGCCTGGGAGTCAAACAATCCTGTTTTTCTTTTATTTTCAGACGTCTCCTGACTTTAAGGAATCTTTTGAGGTTATACAGCAATTGAAGTTGTCTCTGATATTAAGAATAGGAATGTGAAATAAATAGGATTTATTTAACTGCTCAGAATTGTTTATTGTGACTCTCAGATATTCCCATGTCTCACCTTGGCTGCTCTAAAATGCAGGCACCCAAACTGAGCAGTTACAATGACATTTTTTGACTTAGAAGTGAAATCCAAATTATCCTGAATAAATATTAATTTATCTTTCACCTTCAGATTTTTAGACTTTATTTAACGTGATTAAATTTTTGTTGGCGCTATTCCAAATAGGATTGTCTGAAAGTAGACACTCAGCCCTTGATTAATCATGGCAAACTTGAGATAAGAAAGCAAACAACTCAATTAATAAAGTGGTAATCCTCATCTCCTTCTGCAATCAAGGGAAGGTGAGAGATACCTCAGGGGTAACTCACATCTGAGGTGATGTGGAGGGAAATATTTCTTTTTGTTAATTAAAAAAGCCAACTTGAACTTAACAAGGTCTCAGCTTAAAGGACTTGAACAAAAGGCTAAAATCGGGAAGGACAAGTTCTGGGCCTTTCCTACAGATCTCAAATGATACTTAGAAAGAAATTTCCTATATTTGTATAGAATAATCAGTGAAAATGTCACCTGCCTCACGTCAGAGTCCCTGTTGTGGCAGCTTTGAAAGTCACTGAGTCTTTGCAATTCAATTCCACAGGAGGAGAGAAAAAGCAATTTCTGTTTTATAGGCCTTTAAAAACCCCAGTCAAAGATGCAGAAAGGTAGAAGGATAAGCAGTGATAGAGTGAGGCTAGAAATCACTGGATCCTGGATTCAGTTAAATTTTCATGGGATTCTTATCAATTGATTGGTCTGGGGTGATGAGTAGAGTTTTTTGGACAAAAATAGGAACTCTTCCAGCTGCTCTAGGAGTGTTTGTTGGCCATAATTTACAAGATAAAAGAGCTCCAGCTAAATAAATGATTAGTCCAGCTTTACAAGTGTTTGTAATTCCAATCCAAACCTTCAAGACCCCCTTCCATGGGGCATGATATTCAAAGCAGTTATTGTGTTCCCGTTGATTTGCTCAGGAGCTCCCACTGCTGTGATGTTTGCCTGGGTCCTCACACGAATCCATCAACAGAACACTGGGTAAGTCAGGGCTGGGAGAAGGAACACAAGGACATCCAGGTTTTTATGGTGTTCTGTTTTTCTTGTGGGGGAAAAAATATGTGTACAGCAAAAGGTGAGGGAAAAAGCTCTCATTATTCAAGGTCAGTTTTATCTCTAATTTTTACTGTTTGTACATTAGTAAGCGAGAAAATATTTTAGGTCTTGTGATTTTTATGTCCGTGTATGGGGTAACAAAACCTGGAAACATCATATTAACTATTAAAATTTCATTTAAGTTCTCAAATGCCCAGTCCTTGAAATAAATGCATTTCAAGAAAATTGCTGCTTCTGAATAAAGTCAACCCTAAATAACTAACCCTAATCTCTTCAAATAAGAACTTCCCAAACAAGCAACGTTGTCTTAAGAAGTCTCCTCTTTTGTTCCCATTCAATTATTTTATTTTGTTTTATTTTTTATCTGTATCTTTTAACATGAGCTCCAGACAGAACGATTATTTACTGTAAGCTATCCTAAAAGCTTTCAGATCATTTCACATCAGCTGGAAAAGATATCATTTTATACCTACCTGCTCAGAACTCAGGAGAGATGAATAGAAGTTGAGTTGAGAGTGGTAAGAAGAGCAGAAAGGAGCCTGAAAATACAAATGTGGGGTTTTGTTACTTTGTTTTGGTTCTTCAGTCTGTGATTCTTGATGATTAAACTTTCTTTAGATTAGACTTCATGGAAACCAGAGAATTTTAGACAGTGATTTAAAACTTAATGTCCACTGTTATCCTGTGGCAGAAATGCTTTTGTGTGAGATGAGAAGCTCCCATGGGACTGATAAAAAACCTGGTTTTGTTTGTTGTTTCAGATGTTGGGATGATGATGAAAATGGAGTGGTGTTATGGATCATCAAAGGGCCCATCCTGCTGACTGTACTAGTAAGGTTTTTCATTTCCCCCCGAGTTTCTGCATATAGATAATTTTATCTTGTGTGCTTTTAAAGTGAGTTCTTATGATCATAACTTAAGACAATAAAAATCTCCCTTATCCATGAATTTATACCACCCGAATTTAGGGAGGGAGCAATCTGTTTTTCAGGTCTGTATCTGGTATAATCCCTGTCATAAACAATGATGAGAACAGGGAAGACTTTTTTAGACCATTTAAAATCTAATTTTAAAATCTAAATTTAAAGTTCTGACCAAAAGTACAAGGCATTAATATCAGACATAACATGATATTTAGATGTGTTGGTCTACAATAATTAAACAAAACTTTCATCATATTTTATGTACAACTATATATTGGTGGGAAAGATTATTATTATTTCTAAAGCTATTGATCTAAGCTGAGAACAGATGAGCATTGTTTTATAGCAGTGCAATTCCTAGAAGTGGGGATTTTTAGTTATTTGTGTCAGCTGAAGGCATGTCCTGGTTTGTACTAAATTTTTAGATTTTGTCTTGTCTTTACAGATTAACTTTATTATATTCATTAATGTGATCAGGATTCTAGTCCATAAATTGAAATCCCAGGAGGGAGGAGGGAGCCATTCAAGCCACTTTGTGTAAGTAATTCTGGGTCTCTTAGGACTGACCTGTGCTAACTGCTGTAAGAGATTTTTTATTGGTAGGAGCACAGAATGTTCTACTCCTCTTCTAATAGAAAGAGAAGAAATGACAATGTGAACTTTTTTTTTCATCCCAAATATCACATCTTGCTTTTCTTCAGGGGAAGAAGTGTGGTATGGATGTCTTGGGGGCAAAGAGCAAAGCAAAATATAAAGTACAAAACTTCAAAAGTGTCAACACTAAATGTCAAGTGATGAATCCAGCTCACTCCCAGTCCTTTCCACACAAATGTCCACAAAGAGAAATACTACTGCATTTGTATTTTGGGTTTTGTTGTTGTTGTTTTTTATTCCTATTAAAGAACTGTTACTCCCACTCCCATATCTTTGCCTGAAAGCCCCTAATTGCAAAATTATAATAATTTGGAGGAGAGGAGGGTGATATTCTCCATTCCAAGGGAAGCTCTCCCTGGCAGACAACTGTTTTTCAAAACCAAGACAGATTTTAATTTCCTTTAAATTCTTTGCAGTAACAGGATACAATCTGTAGCCAATCTTAGTCCTGGTTTATTGAACTCCTGTGTGTGGCCAGTGTGGATTAAGCCCCACGAGGTTCAACGCATTCTGAGGGTGTCCAGCAACCTCTCAGAAATGGCTTTTGAATAATTGTGAGACACCTGATCGGGTTTGATTTGTAAAGCAAAAGGTTTTAATTTAAGAGAAAATAACAAATGATGCAAAACAAGAACAGAAGCTGTGCACGGTGCGGGGAAGCCCCTTTTGCACCTGCTCAGACACCCCAAAAAACACCGAGAAGCTTCGAGCTCTTTCTCATCTACTAAATGATTTAGGAGGGTTTTTGTGGCAAGCTGCCCAATAGAAACAGAGACAGGTTTTGGGAAACATCTCAAAGATCCAGCCAGTGCATTTGTCTTGGCACTGAGCCAATTACGATGGGCAAAGAGCAGAAAGTTCTGGTGCCTCTCCCTTAAAAGTTCGGAGGTAAACTGAAACCCTTTTCCTATTATGGAAAACGTCTTGTGAGACAAGACATGTCTTGTCTCTACGTGGCTGTGGGGGTGCAGGGCAGCATTGGTTGTTACAAACCCCTTCACAACCACTGGAGATCCCATCAGTGCAGTCGGACACGTCCATAACTTCTCTGGATGCAGTTGCCTCCATTTGGAGCTGCTCTATGAATTTAGAAATATTCCAACATATCATTGTTGTCACTCGTTCCCTGTTTCTAACAATGCATTGTTCTTTAATTCTTGCTTTTCCAGGCGCCTTGCAAAATCCACGTTACTTTTGATCCCCCTCTTTGGGGTGCACTACATTGTATTTGCATTTTTCCCTGAGAGCACTGGTCTGGAGGCTCGGCTTTACATCGAGCTGGGCCTGGGCTCGTTTCAGGTAAGATGGACAAAATGTTCCACAGGTTGAGATGTTTGGTCTGTAACATCCCACTTCAGGCTGGTTATGAGAGCAGGATTTATTAATGCATCCAAATTCTACTCACTCATCCCGTCTCACCCCTCAACAGCTCTTCTGTTGCTTGTTCCCTTGTTATTTGAAATCTCTGAGTCAGACTTCATATGAATAATCACCAAAAGTAAATACAATAGCTACTTTTATTGAATAACAATGACAGAGCAGCGTGAAGATCAGTCTGTGGATTAAGGTGAAGTGATTGAAAATGATTTCACGTGTACTAACAATGAGAGGGGTGGTAAATAAGAGTACAAAACCATCTGCTCTGCCCTTACCCTTTCGGAGTAGTGAACCACATTAACATCTCTGTTTGTTTTGCTGTTCCACTACTCAGAACAGCAGCATGGATTTGAGAGGGTCAGGGTCTGTGCGTGGTACATTTTGTGCTGAACAGCTGAGATCTTCTCCCTTCCCCTTTCCCCTGTACCCCACCACGACTTGTCCACATTGATCTGTGCTGCAAATGATTCCTCTTCCATGCTTGCCTTATCTGAGGGAGAATTTGTTTGTAGAATACAGTAAGCAGCAAGTCAATCCTTGTTGTCTCTGTATAAGGACAATAATAAAAATAAAATGTCACCAGGCCCATTGAGGAATATAATTCTATTGTGAAAACTCAATAAATAGTGTCACATAGCCTGAACTCCACTAGAAAACTGGGCAATATGCATTCTTTGTTGTCTTACACAAACTGTGAATGAAGCCTGATGTCTGCCATTGATTCTAGATTTTAAATCCATGTTTTTTCTCTCCCTACCCTCCCTGTCCTAGGGTTTTGTTGTTGCTCTCCTATATTGCTTCTCAAATGCAGAGGTGAGTAACAAGTACATGAGATTATCAAAACCTTTAAAACTCACAGTCTCCTCTCTTTTCTTTTTTTTTTTTCTATTTTCAGAACAGATCTGTCTTTGATCTGCTCTTGAAACCATGATNCCCCTTTCCCCTTTCCCCTTTCCTGGTCTGCTCATGCAATCAGGACTTTTGTTCAATCACTTTCTTTCCCAGTTTTATAACATTGGCAGAATTTGGGTAAACTCCCTGCAGTAGAATGCAGTGAATGTGTCATTTAAAAACCTCACTAAATTTGCTAGCACTCTCCCCTAAAAGGGCAGAACAAATCAAAACTTATGAGAAAATGTAAAACCACATCTGATCCTCAGAAAGAGGAGTAGGTTAGCTGAGAATCAACGAGTAATGGTGCCTCAGTCTCTGCAGCAGCTTAAACTTGGACAATTCTCACAGAACATGGAATTTTTAATGTTGGAAAAGCCCTCCAAGACAATCGAGTTCAAGCTGTGACCCATCCCCACCTTGTCCCCATGTCCAGAGCTCTGAGTGCCACCTCCAGGAATTCCTTGGACACCTTCAGGGATGGGTACTCCAAACCTCCCTGGGCAGCTCTTTCCAGTGCCTGACCACCCTTTCCATGGGGAAACTCCTCCTCATGTCCAACCTGACCCTCCCCTGGAACAGCTTGAGGCCATTCCCTCTCCTCCTGTCCCTGTTCCCTGTGAGAAGAAGCCAACCCCCACCTACAACCTCCTCCCAGGGAGTTGTGGAGACCAAGAAGGTCCCCCTGGGCCTCCTTTTCTCCAGGCTGAGCCCTTTCCCAGCTCCCTCAGCCACTCCTCACAGGATTTACTCTCCACTCTCTNAACCTCCCTGGGCAGCTCTTTCCAGTGCCTGACCACCCTTTCCATGGGGAAACTCCTCCTCATGTCCAACCTGACCCTCCCCTGGAACAGCTTGAGGCCATTCCCTCTCCTCCTGTCCCTGTTCCCTGTGAGAAGAAGCCAACCCCCACCTACAACCTCCTCCCAGGGAGTTGTGGAGACCAGGAAGGTCCCCCCTGGGCCTCCTTTTTTCCAGGCTGAGCCCTTTCCCAGCTCCCTCAGCCACTCCTCACAGGATTTATTCTCCAATCCCTTCATCAGCTCCATTGCCCTTCACTTTTTTGTCCCTTGGTAGCTTTGTTGACTTTATTTGTATTCACACAGTTCTGACAGAAGGACACAAAATACACTTTGAAGTAATGGCCCTTTAAAAATGATCCCCTTCACTGGACACACTCACAGGAATGGCTAAATGGAGGTGCAAGGTGCAAGTGACCCCACCCAAGGATGAATAATTCCTAAAATACATTTATTATCTAGGAGAACAATTTATAAGGGCCATTCTGAGAGAGTCCCTTCAAGAGTTAGCTGTGAATACAAAAATCTTTGCTTCCAACCTGCCCTCTGTATCACAGACTCCTTGCCAGCAGCCTTTTAATTGCTCCAACAGCCTTTTAATTGCTCACATATTGCACCTCCCAACACAGAAATGCAGGAGGTGTTGAAAACGGGACAGGCAGAGCCTGATCTCTGCCCCAGGATGAGGCTGGGTTGGCTCTTGTCCACATTTCTTAGGGATAATTGCTCCTGCAGCAGCTTGGCCACTCATTACCACTTGGCAGCACGTCTGTTGTGGTTCCCTGCAGTCCTAAAAACTAATTATTATTTTCTCTGTGTGTGTGTGTGTGTGTGTTTCTGCAGTTTTGAGTGTCTGTGACAATGTGAGAGACTGTGCTGCTCTGCCAGATAAGGTGTTATGAGTAGGGATGAGACTGAGGAGTGCTGGAGGGCCTTGACTGTGCTGGGATAGAGGTGGAATACTGGGTTGATTTGAAACCTTTTATTTATTTATATTTTATTTACTTATTTATCGATTCTTGGACAATCCCTAGACCCATCCATGAAGTTGTACTCAGGGGTTGTCTGTGTCTCTGTGTGGATAACAGGGAAAATTAAGGAAGAATAGGAGCCACCAAAATGATAAATATTGCCAGCGCCTTGCCCTGATGTCCAAATGTACTTCTGCAAGGCATCCTCTGAACTTTTGAAGTTAAATCTGTTTCTTTTCAAAAGGAACAAGGACAGAGTTCAAGTTCTTCTAAAAATGTGTTAAGGCTTGATCCTGACTTACATGGGTGAAGTACTCAGGCAGACTTTTTTGGCATATTTTACCTCCAGTGTTCATTAAACCCTAATTTTCTCTCTGTGACTTCCTGCAGGTTCAAACTGAGCTGAAGAAACAACTGTGCAAGTGGCAGCACCAGGAATACCTGACCTTCACCCACAGACACGGGGCTTTGTCCAGAGAAACCAGCCCAGTCAACTACGTCACTCAGCTATCCCTGCTGGACAAAATCAGCCCCAAGAGGAGAACCTCTGTGCTCCAGGATGGTGTCACCACGGTCTGAGGGCTCCCAGCAGGACGAGCTGCTGTGACACTGCAGTGTTCCACCCTAGACGTGGCCAGCTGGATCCTTGGTGGCTTCCCACAGCATCAGGAGCCTCCTGTAAATTCCTCGTCCTGAACAGGAGCTGCTTCTCTCACCTGGTGGTGCAGATCTGCATCACAACCCTGCAGCTGCAAGAGATCATTGAATTCCATCACCTGCTTTTGCCTCCTCTAATCCCCCTGATGTCTTCTGCAGAGTTTAACTCTCCACGAATTCTTTTTAAATCCCTTTACAAACTACATGACACCCTGAAAAGATCACAACCCTGGTTCTCTCTCTCCTGAAGCATTGAACACCCTTGTTTTGTTGTGAAAAGCCAAATTTTGAGCTAGAGTGAGTCAACAGGTTAGCAAACAAAAAACAAGCAAAACAAAACACAACAAACAAAAAAACCCAAAAAACAACAACAACAACAAAAAAACCCCCCAAAACCCACAAAAAACCGNAAAAAAACCCCAACAAAACAAAAACAAAAAACCCCCCCACATAAACTCCTCCCAGGCCCAGCATGTTTGTCATATTCTTTGTTAGCATTTCCCAGAATTTCCAGTTTCCAAGACCACAACTCCTAACCATCATTTGAAAAGGTTATTTCCGGGCCATAGTGATTTCTGATGTTTTACTGCTTATTTTGAGATGTCTTGGAACAATCTAATGGAAATCAAGCACAGAAATCTGGCAAGCACTCACCTATAGAACAGTAATCTGCTTTAAAAGGAAACCCAAACTGTCCTCAGTGACACAAACAAGTGATACAAAACCTGCTTGATTTTTTTTTTTCTTCTTCTTAGCCTGTTGCAGAGAGATTAAATTAGTCCAGAGGATCCCAAACCCTTTCTTGTCCAAAGGAAAATATGGAGCCATGGAATATCAGGCAGGTGATGCGTGAAGGAATAAATCAGAGCAAACACAATGCCAGGTGCCAGCTGGGCTACCTTGTGCTCAAAATCACTTGCACACCCAATCTTAGTGCCCAGATGTTGGTGGGGTTTTTTTTGTGGGATAAACATTCAGAACCTTGATATAAAACTGGGAAAGTGTTTGAACAAAAGTCCTGATTGCATGAGCAGACCGGNGAGGAGCTCTACAAGCTTTCTATGGAGCCATCATCGTGATATCTATCAGATACAAATCAGGAGAAAAGTCCCCTGACAGGAAAGTCAGCGACCATTCTTCGAGGGTCATTGCTTCAAAGTTTATTTTGTGTCCTTCTGTCAGAAGTGTGTGAATACAAATCAAGTCAACCAAGCTACCAAGGGACAAAGAAGATGTGGGGATGTCATGGTTTCAGGGATCAGGATTCACACCCAGCTGAAGCAGAGTGAGCAAAGCTGTGCCTGCACCATTCTTTGGGTGACCTTCCTCTTTCTTCAGGACTGAGCTGGACTCAACCTCAACCTCTCCAAAAGCAAAGCAGAGGCACAGGAGGTACACGAGATTGGTCAGGACAGGAGCATTCCCAGGAGAACCTGCACCAGGCTTGGAGAACAAAGCCACCCACTCACTCTCTGGGTTCCAGTATCCATTCAGCTTTAAAAAAACCAGAATTCCAGTCCCTCAGTTTCCCCTGCTTTTGGGTTATTATTTAGACCAACAGGCATTTGGCTCCTGGAAATCTCTCTGCTGATTTTAGGTGCTTCATCTCTAGTTCTGTTAGAGCAGAGATTAATTGTCCAGGCTTCTATAAAAATGATTCAAATAAATTAATTCATGAGGCATTTAACCCATCTGTCACAATGTCATATGTTTGTAGTAAGGAGTAATTTTTGTCTATTCTGAATTTCTTATCAGCTTTATTTGGAAAAGTAATCTCAGTTCCTGTGCTTTGTAGCTGAGCATAGCAATGAGAATTTGTACACAAAATGTTTGATGTACATCTATAAAATGCAAGTGGCAATTACAGCTGTTGTGGGTTTGTACATTTAACTTCTGTCAGTTTGGATATTTCATCTGAGTTTGTACATTTAATTTGTGTCACTTTGGATATTTCGTTTGAAGCTTTATAAAATAAAAGGTTAATAACCCTGGGGAGTGCTAAGATTTCTTGGATAAATATTTGATTTGGGCTGTGAAAAGAACCCTGATCACTTTCTGGTGACACACCTGAGCCCGTGTGGGTGTGTTTGTGAGCTGGGAATGTTTCAGGCAGGGATGTTTTGCTTCTCAGAAAGCCTGGGAGGGCAGCAGAAATGTTTCAAGCCGTGTTCAGCTGTGCTGTGTGTTCCGTGAGGAGCCACTGCCACCTCCTGGAGCTGGATGTGCACAGCCCACAAAGCCAGGCAGAGCTCCTAAACCTCTCCTGGATGAGTTTTAAACCACTCCCAAGGGGCAGCTGCGAGAGATCATTAAATTAC
Source organism: Hippolais icterina (assembly GCA_013400075.1). NCBI lineage: Eukaryota > Metazoa > Chordata > Aves > Passeriformes > Sylviidae > Hippolais > Hippolais icterina. Next base: position 42,532 of record VWYN01002355.1, on the reverse strand, counting down.
TTCACCTGCTTTCTCCTCCTCTAATCCCCATGATGTCTTCTGCAGAGTTTAACTCTCCACGAATTCTTTTTAAATCCCTTTACAAACTACATGACACCCTGAAAAGACCAAAACCCACTTTTTCAGCTGTTTTTTATGGTGCTGCAGCAAAGAGAGTTTGTCAAGGTAAATGAAATTTTTAACTGAGAGTAGATTTCTAATTTTGATAATGTCAGCATGGGGTTTTTTTTTTCAGAAATTTGACTGATTTGGCTCTAAATTAAAAGAAATCTTTCCATCAGGCAGCTTTACCTGGTTTGAGCACTGAGAGCTTCCCTGAGGCTGCCTAATGCACCCAGAGCAAGAATTATTTGAGTACCTGAGGAGGATTTGTTCATTGCAGAAAATACAACAGAATTCAAGGTGGCTGCTCCTTGGTTTGTTGACACACCTACTAAATGCAGTTTTCCTCATTGAAATGAAGTTTGGGATTTGGAGTAAATGTGCTCTAGTGTGGTATTTTGTCTTTGAATAGGTGGATATTTACATAGGGCTTGTAGAGTGGTTGAAATTCTTTTGGAGGTGCCTTTTCTTCCTCTGCCAAAAAAAAAAAAAAGTCCCTTAGGCTACATAAAACATTTAGAAATTAGAGGTTTTTCCAGATTCCCTGTTCTACATTTGCTTTTTGATTTGATTCCCATGATTAGGGAGCCACTGATGCAGCCATTCTGCACATGGTGGGAAGGGGAGACACATCCTGTGCCCCATTATCCAGCCCTCAAAAAAAAAAAAAGGGCTGAATCTGCCTCAAGTCACAGTGGAAATCCAGATGAAGGGCATTTAGGGTGATTTGAAACTTAGTAAAAATGAAAATATCTGCTCTGTCCTTCCCAATTCCCCACCTGCCCATGGCTCCCTTTGCTCCCAGCTCCTGCCTCAGTGGTGCTGTGGGATTTTGATCTCCAGCCCTGCTGCTGCCTGACACATCCCCGGCTTCAATTTCACTAAATGTGAGTCCATTTTCCCATCAAAGCACACTGCACTTTGTATTTTACCAAATTTACTTTGTATTTTACCAAATTTACTTTGTATTTTACCAAATTTTCCTTTGGTTAAATACTGAGTTACAGGATACAGCCTGTGTGGGGGATTCATGAGGGACAGGAAAAGGCTTCTGGGGTCTGAAACAAAGGATGAAGGTGGGGAAAATATCAAAAATAGCTCATCTTCTGTGGGATCCTCTGTTTCAGGAGTTTGAATGTACTTGATGCTTTAAAAATTAACCTGATGATGAAACTCTTCAGGTTTGCTCTGACTGTAAAAGAAGGGAAGCCTTGAAGCACATCGGGTGTTACAGAGACCAATCTCCTTCCACCTTTTCCAACTGGAAAACATCTTTGAGGACAACAGAATTTCTTCTGTTTATACCCTGTAGGAATATTATTTTGTCCCCAGAGGACTTGTGGCATGAGAAATGGGTTTGTGGAGGATTCTCAAAGCCTGATTGAAAGCTCACAGAGTCTTGTACATCCGTGTGCAAACTCTGAGGTGAGGTGTGCTGACTCAGAAATTACATGGGATGGAAAAGACATGGTTGAGAGAGAAATTGAGCTGGAGACAAGTTTCAAACGATGGCTTTGCAAACAGACCAGAGATCTGGGGAAATTAGAACTGTGGAAGATGTGTTGTAGCAAGACCACAAAGGGTAAAGCAATAGGGGATTGGTATTAGAAGTATTAGCAGCATTGTGTGGCAGGAGCTGATAGACCGAAAAACTTTTGTAAGATACTGTAACAAAGAAATGACTTGGCTTCTGATAGAATGGTGTTGAGTTTTACATCTGTGTCTCACCTTTTTGTGAGATTGATAATGGAATAAAATCTTTTACAAACACCTCTCAGCTGCCCTGTCTCTGTGGAGCTGGGTTTTTCCAACAAACGATGCCCCAGAGGGGCTTTTAGAGAGTGTGTTACACTTAATTTGGTGATGTTAATCCACGTTCCTGTGTGCTACTGATGCAGGGAGATAAACACCAGTGGTTTATGGAGAAGGAACGCTGTGCATGGCAAAGATCTCACCCCTGGCTGGTCCAGGATTGACTTTGCTCAGCAGATTTCAGCATCTCCTTCCCATGAAGAACCCTTTTAGCCCAGAAGAGCCTCTGCTTCAGGAAAAGAATACACTACCCTGTAAGTTCACAGACAAAAAGTTCTCTTTGGTGCAATTTTATATCAGAACAGACTTTTACAAAATGATAATACATTTATTGTGTCATCTACAGCAGTATACATGTTAAAAACAATTTCTCAAAACACAAAAAAGGTTAGAAAGCAGCAGTTGATATCTGTGTTTCCACCTCATTACAAAGCTGAATAACCCCAGATCCCATTACCAGTTAAACCAGTTTTGACCAAAAAAAGGTCAGTATTAGACCCAACAGGCCAGTAACTTTGTACCTTGACACAGTCAAAAGCCAAAATACGGTTTTCCATCCGATAACTTGGTTCTTCTCAGAGCTATAGCGGGTTGCATTGCCACTAAATTGACAAGTAGAAGGGAAAGAGAATGAACACACCAAATAGTTTTTTTGTTTTTACAGATTATACTGATACACAAAGGCCTCTTGAGACTTCTCTGCAAGCACAAAGTCCATTGGGAAAGGCATATGCAGAAGCCTAAGTAATTTCAGACACTGAAGAGTGTCATATTCACACAGTGTCATATCACACAGTAATTCTTCACATGGATGAATTCCCCAAAAGAAAGCCAATGGGAAATTGCAACTTGAATCATAAGAAGGTGAAAGACCATGAGGTTCAAAACATTGTTCAAGCTCTGCTGGTGTGTTTTCATACACAAAGTACAATGTGTACAATTTAGCTGAACTTAGCTCTTTAGTACAGATATACACGGAGCATCATTAACATCAGAGCATCCTCAGCTGCTACTGCATCCTCCAAATCTTCCTAGCTTGCTCTTAAATGCAATTCTGAACTGGTTGCATGTGCCTGACTGCTAAAATCAGAAGGCAAAATCCTTTTTGTTGTTGTTGTTTTTCACAGCATGTGCACGATATACTGTGGTTTGCTCCTGGACACAGAAGAGCTGGTTGTGTGGACATAATCTGACAGGGAGAACAAAGCGTCCTGAAAACTCTCCATGAGAGCTCCTAACTCTTTCCCAGCCATCCACCTCCCCCAAATCTGGCTGGTAACACCCAACAGGAGCCAGCCCAAAGCTTTTAAAGGCCATCATTGCTCAGCATGCATGAGAAAGAACAAGAGTGACTGGGCAAAGTTGCCAGGGAAAATTAATTTCTATCTAGGCCTCCCCAGGGTCAGCATCTGTCTCCAGCCTGGTCAGGGAGATGTCCTGGTGGGGACAAACAGCCACTTGCAAAATGTGAATCATCTCACCCTGGAGGAGACATCAAAAACATGTTTGATGCTTGTCCTCTGAAATTACTCACTTCTCTCTTGTGACCAAAAGGGCAAAGTGGAGAAACCAGATGAAAGGAAGAAATCTTTAATTTTGGTGTCTAGAGTGATGTGGGTGTGTCCTCAGCCTTCTGCTCAGGAACACAAGATCTCCTCCAGAGGTTTAACTCTGAGCCAGAACACCCAAAGCCAGCAGTGCCAGGTGTTGAAAGGGACACACATCTGATATAGCCCTTAATACTTAACTCCTAGGGAAGGAAACTACTTAAGAATGGATGTTTGGTTGTGTTTTCTGCATTATGTACATTTCTACAGTTGCAGAAAACGGGAGCCCAAGGAATACTGACCTCAGTGAGATTATAAAGCCTGAGTTTGGACTGGATCCCACTCTGTGAGTTTATCTGCTTCCTAGATATCCACAGATGTGACTTAGGAATTAAAGCAACACTGATCCTGTCTGGAAGCTGAGCAGGATCCCACGTGGTGTCCACATTTCCTGTTCTTCCCAACCCTTCAGCCCTGCCATGCTGTGACAGCCCTGCTGAGGTCACCGTCCCTGCCCTGCAGTGTCACAGAGCAGGGCAGGACAAGCACAGTGTTAATAAATAATGTAAGCACACCTTGCTCTGGAAGCCTTGCCCACATGAGGAAGATCTCAGAACAAAAGAGAAAGTCTGGTATCATGGAATCACATAATCTTATGAGGAAAATCTTAACTTACGGAATTTTCTAGGTTTTTGTTCCATGGGAGCTTTTGCATAAATACAGAAAGGACTAAAGCTCTTCAGTAGCCTTAAAGAATTTATTACTATACAAAAAATGAATTTATTTTCCTTAATAATCATCCATGGGCACTTCAGAAAGCATCTCTGGGCTCTGAAGCCTCCACTGGCCACAGCCTGAAAACTTCTGACATGGGCAATTGTCTCTGAAACACTATTGAAAACCAAGCTCAAATATTGGCAAATAAAGCCAATTAAGTTAATGGAGTTTGAATTTCTTTTGTTGCTATTGTTTGCTAAAGTCACTGTGAAAATTTTTTTTAAATTATTATTTATTTCTTTATTTTTCTCTGAAATTTTGATATGCAATTTCTGTCTGGACTGTGCTGGAAAAATAGCTTAAAGTTGAATATTTATATGGTTCACAGGCCAGATTTAGTAGAGATTTAGTAGTAGTGTCAGACAAAAGCACTGAAACCTCCCAAACTGGCACCATCAGTGTGTTTTAATCTATTTTAATGATGGTTTTCTGCAGTATTTTGACTGAATGTGTGTCCCATCCATTTGATTGGAAAAGCTTCCATTGCAAGATTATATCTGAAAACAGAAAAGCAAAAAATTGGAGTTATTTTCTTTTTAGATTTGGCTGAACAAAAATTGCTCAGGCCCCAAATCTCATTTATACATTTTCAAGAACTGGAAATCTTTCTCTCAATTTTTATTATTCCCTTTTTATTCCCTTTCCCTCTGAGATGCTTGGCCTGCTGCTTCCAGGTAATTTTCCTGCTATTCTTAATGGATCCACGTCTGTCTGTATTTGATTCTTTGCATTGGTTTTGCTGCCCAAATTTGGATTAGAGCTGAAAGAAATGCAGCTTAATAGCATGGTTATTTTTAGTCTTATCTTGCAGCTATATGATCAAAGACAAACTAGACTTCATGTGAAATAAAGCTGTTTATATCTCAGGAAAAGAGAAGGAAACTGGAGGCAAGATCAGTATGACAAGGAATCCAAGTGAGCCAGGAGTTATTTCAACTCCAGGTCCAGCTAAAGGTTTTTAAATGTCAAAAATGTTTTACAGTTAATTTCCAGTGCGAAGAGAAGGTGAAAAAAATGGTGCTGAATTTTAAAAGGAGAGGTGATCAGCTTAGGAATGGGAGTAAAATATTATGAAAATAATGGCAATTAAAGAGCTCCCTTCATATTGAATGAATATGATTTTTTCTTGATAATTTTGACTTTGCCTATTTTTAGTTACTGGTTTCTTTTGTCCACGGGACTTTTGAAAAAGCCCCCTGAATTTCTAAGCTGACCAGAGGCCCCTTCACATGCAAGCACAGGATCTATCTTGCTATTCAGAAGTGGAATTTCATCCACCTTTGATATGAAAATATTATGAAAAGCCACGATTTTATAATACATGGGCAAGGCAAATTTTGGCAACTAATCCTTCTGTCACTGCTGGGGAGGATCAGTGTCTCATGGCCAGGTTTTTAGCATGAGTCCAAGAAACTCTACCTTGTGTCCCAGCCTGGTGCTCAAAACGCAAGAAAGAGGTGGCCAAACTGGAGAAGGTCAAGAGGAGGACCATGGAGATCATCAAAGGGATGGACAATGGGGCCAGCGAAGAAAAACTGAAGGAATTTTTCTCTGCAGAAAAGAAGCCTCAGTGGTGACCTCTCCAAACTATTCCAGTACTGAAGGAGTGGTCAGAAAGAGGATGAAAGTTCTGCTTTTCACAAGGATCCACATGGAGAATACAAAGGTGACAAATTGCACCAGGAGAGGGATCAGCTTGATATAAAAAAATAGATTTTTTTTTTTTTTAGAGTGAGAACAGCCATTCACGGGAATAACCTCCCCTGAGCTGTGCTGTGGTCCCTGGCAGAGGAGGTGACTGGCCAGGGTGTTGGATAAACTCATCTTGGCTCCCTTTCTCATGAAAAGTTGGACCAAATTTGCCATTCAAGGTCACCTCCAGCCTTGGTTGCTGATTCTGTGAACTTCTTTCCCTTCTGGGAGGTATCTCACACTTGCCATTGATGATGGAGAGAGTGCAGGGAGAGACTTCTTTGCAAAGATTGAAAATTATCAGCACAAAGGTAATCCTTTACAAAGGTAATCCTTTGCAAAGGTAAACTCAAATTATCAGCACAAAGGTAATTCTTTGCAAAGGTAAACTCATTTTATCTGTTCCTGCCCACTGCTGGTTGTTATTTAGCCTTGTCATTGAAGGTGCAATGAGAGACAGATGCTGAAAGGGAGGAGCCAAACACTCAACAAAGTGTCTGGATTTACCTTCCAAACTGCATTTTCCTCTGGACTAATCTCCCTCCATCCCTTCTCCCACCACTCCATTTTAACACCTGGTTTTCAAATGCAAATACTCAAATGACGCAGAGCAACTTTGATGCTCTAGGATTCAAAACTTCCCAGAGCTGAGCATTTAAAGTTCTTTCCCTGGGCTCTAAGTTCCAGAAATTCTAGAAGTGAAAGTAAAAGGAGCTGACATCACCATGCATCAATGAAACAGCCTCGTCCTTTACAATCTAGGTTGTAATTTCCATTTTTGGGATGTCCTGCAGTACCAGCACTCCACACCGACAAATCAGTAATCAAAACAGTGGTTAGATACAGAAAATAGTCACAAAACCTGCAGCACAGAAAGTTTTTGTACATTTATAAAAGCAAAATAAGAAAATTAGACAGGAAATACATTATGGACATGGTAGAAAAAAATGGCTCAAGGAGCACTGCACACTTTTTTTGTTGTTGTTGTTTTGTTTTAATTGTGTACTGTTTTTAATAACACAGCCTTTCTAGCTCCAAAATATATTTCACAGTGAAAAATCAAACAAAGCACTGTTACACTCAGTTGGTATTTACACACATAGAGAAGCAAACTGCCTGTTGGATTCTTCCCTCCTGAAACAAACGGAGAAACAGCCACGGTGGGGTGGCCACACCTGGCCAGCACCTGCAGCTTACATTCAACAGAGAGATTTGTGGAGAGCTCATTTGTGCCATGGCATCAGAGTCTGGATCCCATAACTGTGTCCACCTCGAGTACGACCTTTCCAGGGACACTGGGAAAGTTCCAGTGACTCAGGGAAAGTCAAATCTGCCAGTGCATCAACACTTTTATTCAGAGAAATAAAATCATGATAGAAGGGTTTAGTTTTGTTTTTCTTTTTCTCTTTTTTTTTTTTGGTATAATAATATTTTATATTTAATACGTTGAAGATTCCATTTCTTCTGGGAAATTCAGTGCTGGTGAACAGATTCGATTTTTCCACTGAACAAGAAACACAATATCTACAATGGTAGAAATTCCTCCTTCACTGCTCTCCAAACTCCTGAGCATTGGCTCAAGGAATTAAGGAGCAAATCCAACTTTCCACAACTTTTCCATGCTTGGACTCTCTAGCTGGGACCACCAAAAATCAATAGTAACGACAATGTGCTGAGGCCAAATCCCAGTTCCAGGTGAGGAGGGTTTATTCTAACAATAACAGCAGTTTTCTGATTTTAATTTAGCTGAGGACCTGGTCTCCAGTGTGCAGGGTTGGAGGGTGGTTTTGGTGATGTGGACACTTGCCCACAAGGCACTGGACTGAGATCCACCAACTCAAACTGCAAAGCACTGTAGGATGGCCAGGAAAACCCAGAAGTAAGCTCAGAAAAATTTCAATAACAGTAAAAAAAAATCAAAAAATAAAGATCCAAACACCTTCTTGCTCTGGTCTGAAACAAGAAAAAGTCTCCAGCCAGAGGCAGTTATTTGACATCTTTTTCTCCACAGTTCTAATTTATTAATGATTGAAAACTGGCTAATAGCCATTCATGCACAAAATAGCTTTTGATTTTATTTAAATAATACATTTACAGCGTTGGTAATATACTCCTTGTGAAAGCCCATCCTACAGAAAATTGTCCAAGTATGCATTTACCTGATAAATCTGCCTTTTTCCCAGCTCTGTCTGGACAGCAAAGTACCTGGTTCCTGGGAAAACTTCCTAAAATTGCTTTAAGAAGTGACACAAAGGGCCAATCTATCAGCTAAAAACACTTTGACTTTTGCAGAGATTTGGGAAGAGAGAAACAAATTCTGCTCTCAGAGTAACAAATTGGTGCTGTAGCCTTGGGGAAAAAAAAGGTGTTTGGATCATTTGGATCAAATAAATCCCATTTATGAACCTGGAGTAAAATGGAAGTGGTGTCAACTGTTTTTCTGGTCATCTGTACCACGGCAGATTTCACAGGGCAGATGACAGGGCTGTGCCTGTCTCTTAAGAGCATGATTCTCTCCCAGTATGACTTCAAACAACATTTCTGTCTGTTTTGAATTAAATTTACATTCATTTAGATGGCTTCAGCCAAGAGCAGATTATTCCCATAAAGGATTATATAAGTGTTAAGTATTATTATAATTAATATTTCTTTCACAATTTTCTGAGACTTTTCTTTTTTTCTTCTTTTAAAAATAAGTAAACTAGGATTATCTTTAAAAATCTTTGCTTAAAATGACATCAAAACTCTTTTTTTCCTTTTTTACTTAAACTAACAAAAACCAGTGAAATTAAAAGCTCACACTCAGCTGACACTAAAATTCCGAGTATTTCACTTTTTTTTTTCTGTTTTCAGTTTATGATCATGTCAACTAACACCGAAGAACAAGCCTGAATTTTGAATTTCCTGGTTGCTATTAGTTTCAGTTCAAAACTCCACATTTAAAATGCCATTTTCGTCTTTGTTTGTAATATATGCATACACATACACGCACATATATATATATTTGAGATATATATATATTTTTCTCAGTTCATAGATTCATAAATCCAAGATGAAGGGAGCGCTAGGACGGCCCTCGGAGCCTTTTTTTTGCGCTGTACAAAGACTCTCAGGAATTGACATCATCGACATCGGGTTGAAGTAGATTTGTAGCAGTCGTGGCTTTAACTACAAGGCAAAGGTCGAAAGAACATTCCAGTTCCTCTCCAAGAAAAGCAGTAAGACCATTGGTGGTGAAACAAACAGAATATTCCGAGAGAGAGAGAGAGAACTGCCAGAACTGTGGGAAGTCATCCAAAGTCTTTATCCTTTCCTTCCGTCCCATCTTAGGGTTCAGTTTAGTTGTTTTTTTCCTCATCTTTTTTGACCTTCCAGGGTGATCCTGCCAGGTCCCTCTCGTGCCTCTTTGCTCTGGCAGGGAAGAGTCAGCACACAGAAGTCAACCAGGTTGCAAAGGCATGGCGCTCCGTGTGACAGCACTGCCCCAAGCCACCAATGCCACATCTGGCCACTGGAGCAGAGGGTTCAAAGGTCATCCGGAGGGAAAGGCCACCCTGGAACTGCCTCTGGCTCTCAAGGAGGGAGGGGAGGGACAGTTATTGGTGTTATTGGCGTTATTCAAAGAGTCCAAACGATCCATCTATCAATCGATGCCAAAAATAGAGCTATATCTCAACCGCATGGCCCTTTTAGAAAATTCACAGCTTAGCTCGAACAGAAAGCATTCCTGGGAGTGTCGCTGGGTACGGAAAAGCACAGCAGATCCCACTGCTCACACCTCAAGTCCCTGCACTGATGTGCAGGTTCATGTTGGCACAGCTGTTTCTTTAAATCCATTGGGAACCTCTGACTGAATCCAGCCTTAATTTTCTGGAGATGCTCCTGAATCAGCTGGATTGATCAACACAAGCACGTTAGCTCCATCCTAAGACTCCAAGGAGAAAGACTGCGGAAATTCACGTGCCAAAAGACAGGGACAGGCTAAGACATGTCGGACTAGGCGAAAAAAAAAAAAGAAAAATAGGCAAATCCAACCCAAAATGGAAACCAAGTGGAAAAATGTCAACGGTCATGTCCATTCACAGACTAGGATCAGTTTGGCAACCAAGGATCACAACTGCACAGCAATCACTTGTTACTTTGGACGGACACGGATCACTCGCAGATGCTCTGAAATGGGAATAGTTGAGTGGGTGGGGTTGGCCTCTTGTTTGTCTTTTAAACATTCTCCATTGATGGCCTTGAGTACAGCTGGGTATTTACAGTGACTGTTAAAAACAGATATTTACACGTTTCNAGAGGAATAAAGGAAAGGAAAAAAGGAAAGGAAAAAGGAAAAGAAAAAAGGAAGGGAAAAAAGGAAGGGAAAAAAGGAAAGGAAAGGAAAGGGAAAGGAAAGGAAAGGGAAAGGGAAAGGGAAAGGGAAAGGGAAAGGGAAAGGGAAAGGGAAAGGGAAAGGGAAAGGAAGAGAGACCTGCACCACCACCAAAACTATTATTTCATTTTTTTCTTTTCCGAGGGATGGTTTTTGGTTTGCTCGTCGGTTGCTTTGCTCTCCTCAGCTGCTCATGTCGCCAGGTTCTCCGCATTTATGCTGGACATCCGAATCTGAGAGCTGCTCTTGCTCAGAATGGAGAGTTGTGTCCCCCCGTTCACTCCGCTGCTCGCTAGAGAAGGATGGCGATGCTTGAAATCCACAGCAAAATACCGGTTGACTTTCCAGCTCCTCCATTTTCTCTTTATTTCTGATTGCACCTTTAGGGAGAAACTTCAAAAGGTCATTTTTTATGTACTTAGCCGCTCGAGGACATGCTGACAAAGTATCAAGATTAGAAAAAACCCCACAATTCCACAGAACTATTTTTGAGGTTAATATTTAACTCCTCATTTCAGCAAAATGTGAAGTTACTTCTCCATGGCTGGAAGAGGTCTGGGCATGTAGTGGGGAAATACAGCCCAGCCCAAGTTCTGTGTCTGACTTCAGATAATTTAGGATCAGCCCAGAGGTGCATGGAAGACCCGATCAACACCGCCTGGAGGAAAAAATAAACTGTTTTCATCAATGGCCAGTACCAAAGATACAATCAGGAGCCAAAGAAACCAGCAATCAAAAAGTATTGGATAATACTGGAACACCTGTCCACAGAGGCAGCATCTCTCACCTGCCATTAATGGATGGATGTTTACAAAAAACTTTGCCTCCTGCTTTCAGATCCTCTCCAAGCAGAGCAGCTCTGGGATTAATTACATCTGTGCCACTCTCCTTTTCTTGAGAGTTTTGTGGGTTTTTTGTGGGCACCCACAGTAAATCACCAAGAGTAAAACAATCCAGGGTCAGAAGTTCAATTAGGCAATAAGTAAATAATTCCACAGCTCTTCTACTTTTCACTCATTCCCAGTTTCCTGGCAACACTGCTGGCATGTGCACAAGTGTATAATTATATAAAGTAGTAAAGATTTAATATAAGAGAGATCGTAGCAGCTCAGACCAACATTTACTTGATTCCTCATTCCTGTATCATATTCCTGAATGAAATAGTGTAAGAACAAGGAAATATGCAGAGAAGTTTGCCCAATATTTTTTTCTAGTCTCCAATGAGCTGCTATGTCAAAGATGTTTGTCTTGTCTGTAAGAGTCAGTGCTAGATTTTCCTGGATTAATATTGTCAAAATGGATCAGTGTACATCAAAAGGCTAACAAGGGCTTCAAATGTATGGACAAAAACTACAGGGAGCAAAAATCTGACTGGAAAACTTACATGCTCCTTCTAGGTCCTCCAGATTCCTATTTTGGTTAAAGCATAGATATTTATAGATTAGACAGAGCATGGAGTTATTTATCTCTGTAGAAAGGGAATAGTGTTTGCATCTGCAAGAGTGCGATATTCCAAAGATTTTCTTGCTGTAGGAAATTTAGTGGAGGCACAAGACATTCTCTAATTATCATTTTCTGGTATCTTGAGAGGGAAAATGTCTTTAATTAACGTGGTTATGTTGGTTTGGCTAAGAACCACCCCACACTCTTTCCAAGGGGCTTCAGGAGATCTTGACTATGCCCGTGAGCAAAGATAACCCATAAGTTTGTTTGAGGAGCTTGGAGATTGTTGTGATTTATCTGAGAAGGAATCACTTGGATTAAGGAGTTTGGGACCTTTTTGTACCAGAGATCAGCAATGCCAGGCTATACCTGCACTCAGTCCCCTTGAAAAGAAGAAAAGAAGGTGATTTTAGGAAAAGACTGAAACCGTTGAGCTGCACAAGAGAAGTGTAGCAGTGGAGGAGAGAATGGATGAACTCTAGATGTCCCACATTCCTCTTAAGGCAACACTGAGCAGGGAACCCTTTTCCATCAATTCAGAAAACAATTACCTGAGATATCCAGTCAGGTAAACAGGCAGGGAAATGCAGACTGGAACAGGAGAACCAGAAAAAGCCACAAATGTGGCCAGCAGCAGCAGTTGCCATGTGCTGAGAGGGGTGTGAGGCTTAAATGGCACCCAGGTGGTGTCTGGGGGACGGCTCTGGGCAGGTGACGCCCTGGGGCTGTGTGAGTGTAGGGACAAAGGTGGCAGGGCTCAGGAGAGAAGATGGCACCAGCTGGGCAATGCCAGCAAAACAGGCCAAGGATCCATGAAAACTTGGGCTCCAGTGAAGGGTCTGACACTGCTTCCCTCAGCCTTTTCCTGGGAAAGCTGGCAAGATTTAGAGTGACAAGATTTAGAGTGGCAAGATTTAGAGTGGGTGGATGATCTGCAAGAGGGGAAGGAGACCGCACTGAGAGGGGAACAATGGTTTTTATTTAGCCTGGCACCTTATCACTGATGGTGTCCTCCTGGTATTGATGTTGGACCCCACATTGTTCCACATGGAATGGTTTGGGTTGGAAGAGACCTTAAAGGTCATCTCCTTCCACCCTCTGCCATGGGCAGAGACACCTTCTACTATCCTAGGTTAGTGGAACCTAACCCCATCCACCCTGACCTTGGACACTTCCAGGGCTGGGGCAGTCACAGCTTCTCTGGTAACCTGTGCCAGGCCCTCACCACCTTCACCACAATCTCAGTGATGGGATTGAAAGCACCATCACCAATTTGGCTGATGGCTCCAAACTGGGTGGTGACAGGGACGTGTCACCTCTTGGAGAGAGCTGAACAGGCTGGGAGAGTGGGCTGGAGAGAACAGGGCAAAGTTCAACAAAACCAGTGCAAAATTCTGCACTTGGGATGACATTTCAAAAGAGACTTGTCCATATCTTACCCCTGTCAGGAAGCTGAACATGAGCCATCATCTCTGGTAAGGCCAATGATTTGGTTTGAAAAAGACATCACAAATCAATTTTTCTTTTTTATTTCTATTTTTCTTTTTCTGAGAATTGTGAGATTCAGACTAAAGTATCAGGGATTATGGTAGATGATGAGTTAGAATGGACAGTTGGAACAGCAGTTACTCCCACAAGAAAATGAGATGCGGATGACAGGCGAGGGACATTAAATATTAAAAGTCTTACCTCCCCATTCAAGAAGCAGTAGAGAACAGCAACAACAAAACCCTAGGGGTGATGGGAGAGAAAAAAAAAAAAAAATCAAATTCTGAAGGAATTACAGAAAATAGCTGGAGTTAAAAAAAACACAAAAAACAAAACAACCAGCAAACCAATAAACCCCAAATCCTGCTATACAAAACATACACATAAATGAGCAGAGACACGCTCTGAGAGCTGTGCATGCAAAGTAGCCACAAAGAACAGAGATTTGGTTCTAGGGAAGGCTGAATTCAGTGTGTAATCACCTGGAAGGATCCCAGTCCCAATTCAAACACCAGCCTCTCCCGCTTACTGACATTCTCAGGAGAAAAGGCAAACACCGTGTAGTGAATTCCAAACAAAGGGATCAGCAGCAGGGTGGAACGAGCCAGTCTCCTGTCACAACAGAGGGAAAGAACTTTAATGCAGCCTTGCAATTAGCAAACCTGCACTTTAATTAAAAGGAGAAAGCACAGAGAATATTTCGCTGACAGACTTTTGGGAGTACGTACAGCGCGTAATTATACAAACAAATATGCAACGTTCCTGTTTGTTCCCAAAGACTGTTTGCACACACACTGCAGTTTGCTCCCCTCCTTCTTCACACTGCTACAGTAATGGCACATTAATTATGCTTAATGTTCTCTGCTGCTATTTTAATTTGCATTAATATAAGCAGGAATTTTCTCCTACCATGCCAAAAAGTGAGGGGAATCTTGCTAAGGGATTCAGACTGCTACCATGGTACAATTATAAACTTCTCACCCAATTGCTTAATCCCAGTGGAGTGTTTGAAATCACTTGTTTTTTACTGATTTGTGTGTGTGTGTGAATATGCTTCTGCATAGTAAAAAAAAAAAATCCAAAAAAAAATTTCAAACCACACAAATAAAGCTAAAACCCAACAGCCATACAAATAAAAGTTATTCCCTCTGCATGTTCTTGTACTCCCAACTATTCCTGAAGGTTTGATTTTCGTTTCAGTTTATACTGGTGAAAACCTAAGTGCAATTCCACTGTTTAACTACTTCACTTCTTCAGAATAAAGAGGTTTAAGAGGGAAATCAAGCTCAGTAAGTATAAACAAAAGGGCTGAAAATGAATGTTTTACATGTGAGCACTTAACTGGTGAAATTCCCCCAAAGCAGGGGCCAGCCAAGACTTGTGCATGTTCTGGTGAGTGTCACTGTCTGATTGAGCAGCAAAAAAAAAAGTAAAGAGAAAGCAAATGTTGATTTGAAAATAAAACAAGTGCTTTATTAAAAACAGGGTGACCTAAAAAACCTCCAGGACATTTTCAGAGGGGAAGAATATCTTTAATTACGTTCAGGTAAATGAAGAAGGCAGATGGAGGACAAAGGAAGATAAAAAGCTGTAAAGATTTTTCAAAGAGCTGCACATTTTTTAAAACTCAGATGTCCCCTCTACTTTTATCCATTTGGAACATTGCAGACAGATTTGAATTTGCTAATACATGCTCAATGATAACCCAAAATTATGTGTTTGTTTCAGCAGCAGTGAAGATTTAATTAACGGACTTCCAAAAATTTTGTGAGCACAATTATCTCCAGTAGTGGTGCAGGAATGGGACACGAGTGCAGTGCTGGTGTCTCTCGGTCAGACTTTGGGCCCCAAATTTGGGATAAATTGGGAATAAATTCATCCCAAGTTTTGCCTGGAGACTGCACTAAACACACCTGAGCCATAAATCTGATGGACACCAAACCTCAGGTCTTGGTGGAAGAGCCCACAAACCAGAGAACAATGTTCTTGTGGGTTATAAAATTAGACATTGGCCAAAACCTTTTGAAAAGAGAGGAACAACCCCAGAATAAGGTGATGAAGAGAATTCAAAGTGTCCAGCTTTGATGACCTCTAAAAAAATAATCTATACAGGAGTTAGCCAGTGTAAAAGAGCTTTTAGAGTCCTTTCTAGTCCATTTTTCTGTATGGGCCTGCAATAAGGTTATTAAAAATGAACAGAAATGCTGAAGAAGAGATTGTAGAATAATGTTATCTCTGTAAAAAAGGCAGAAAAAGAATATAAGTGTCTTAAACTTATATTCATGGAATGGAATTTAAAAAAAAACAAATTAAATGTAATAAACTGGACAAAAAAGTATCATCTCTCCATATTTTTTATCATTTATATTCAGACTTAATGACAACAACAACAGGATAAATGTTGTTTTGATCTAAAAGTCAGAATAGAATCATCTATTAATATGTTCTGTCTCACTGCACTCTTGGGAGATTAATTTAAGGGAAGATGCAGAGGAAATCTTTTTTTATTGTCAGTTTTCTGGCATTAATCATACCTGATTAATCACACAATTAGTTTGTAGGACCTGGAAATATAATGCCATCATCAACTTATTTGAGGTGTTGTCTTCAATATTGTCATAAAAGTGAGGAAGAAAATGCATTAAATAACATATCTGGATGTTTATAGTTTATTAACCTCAATAAAGAGAAAAAAAAAAGATTTTCATTTTAAGAAAAAACTTGAGAGACGTTAATGCCTGTATGGATGACGATAAATTGCTTTTTTTTTTCAACAACGTTGGGAAGAGAGAAGATTTAAAGCAGGTCCTGTGAGATGTGTAACTTTATGTGCAATAGGGAATGAAAATCCTAAAGAATACAGTGAAATTCTCAGGTGTTTACCAGCCAAAGATTTTAATCCTTTTTTCTTCCCCCACTCTTCCAGATAGGCAAGAAACTTGGAGGGGGTTGGATCTAAAAGTTCTGGGGACAATAATTGTTCAAGTGGTTGTTTGGAAGATAACGTTCCCCAAAAGGTCTAGCAAAAATCTTGTTCACATTCTCACAGGGAAAGGAAAGTCTTAAGGTTACTTAAAAAAAAAAAAAATCCATTTGAATATCAATTTTTGTTGATATTGACATTCTGTTTTCCAGCTGTTATTTTATTTAAAAATACTTCAAACAGAAGACTTTCTCCACTGGCATGGCTATGAACGTGGACTTGCCATTAAATGTTAGTACAAACAAATAATGATGCCCTCTCTTCTCCCTCACTGCTCTACTGAATAAAGAAATTAGAACTTTGTGGTAAAAGAAACACTAAGCAGGAAGGTTGTCTGATTTGACCAGTATTTGAAGAAATCATGCTTTTGTTTTTCCACTGCACATCCACATTTATTAAGAACACTGCTAAAGTCTCAACCACTCAACCTTTCTGAGGAAAAAAAATCAAAAAAGAAGCAAAAATCTCCAAACCATAGACTTTGAAGGATGAACATATCATTGTTCTACCATTTAGACCTGCCTCCCTAAAGTAAGAGAACTGTTTAAAAGCTGTCCTAAGTGAAATACTTTGATCAAATATGAACTTCTGCAATGAAGACATCAAGGTCTGTAGTCCTGAAAAGCAACATTCACCTCAGCAAGGTTTGGACATACATAGCATAGATATTGACAAGGAAATTATTTTTAAAATGTCTCTAAATTCAATGCAGAGAAAAAAATACACTTTTAAAACATAATTCTTGTGTGCTACAGATGTCCTTTTAACAAGAGGTGACTCCTGTTGTAAACCCCATGGGTACTGAGTACATCTATTAATGTATATATTGATTAACTTAATGCTGTGACTTATCTACAGTGATGGCATCGATTTTTAGTAAAATTAAATGTACACTTAAATTCCCTTTATTGTCTAGGAAGAGCAAGAGTCACTGACACACAAGGACAAATCCTCTGCCCCTAAGGAAATTCTTATCACATCCTAAATCTGTCCATTGACCTCAAAGGGAACCTGGACTCAGTTTGTCACACAAATTTCTGCCCTGCAGATTTGTGAGGTTTAGATTAGAGGAACCTAATTTCTCTGGCCAAAGGTACATATTGTACATATTCATCATTCCTGTGACAAATTCGTGCAGAAAAGAATTGTGACAATATTTCAAGATAAAGAGCAAACCATGAAGGCACAGGATGTCATTAGTAATGAATTGCTCAACACAGCTCATGTTTAATAAACTGAAGGATCTCTTTTATCACAAAATGCTGAACATATTAACATGACTTTCAGGAACCTCAGTAATCTCCCTGACAGATCATTTCCAATCTTTCCCAAAGATTTAATTAGGTCTGTAGCATCACTTCCAAAACATCTGAGGTAACACCTCAATAGTCCCAGATTTTTAATTTCCCCATGTGTAAACCACATCTTCAGACCAAGGACTTGAAAAACAGGGAAGCTTACCAAGATTTTTATACTTCAGCAGACACAAAAACCGTATGTTTAAATACCTCCTGTTTAGGCTGAATTCTTCTTGGCCTTGCTAGGTAGAAGATTTCACCTTAAAGAGTTATCAGTCTCCCATCTTTCCGAAACACTGCATTTAATGTAAAATTTAGTTTTCTGCAAAGGCCCAGCATGACATCTGTGCTGCATCAGGATGTCCAGTAGGCAGTGAACTTTATATTTACAACTAACTCCTCCTAAACCTAACTCCTAGCTGCACCTAACTGTTCTTAGTCTTCAGCTGCTCTGTGTAGAAGATGGAGCTGCCCTTTTTTGTCTTCGCTATTTTTATCTGCTTTTCCACGGTTCCAGTCTGTTGACTGAATATTTTTCAGCATCTTCATTATTCTATTTGTTAAATACCTCAAAGATACATGAAATCACATAGAAAATTCTTCTTAATTTTTTTTCCTAACTAAAAAACATAACTATATATGCAGTTAAGCTACAAACCAATCTTTTCCTTAACAGTGTTGAAGATAACTACTAAATATTTTTTAGCAAAATCCTCGAGTTTTGAATCTGTGTGTCAGGACACTCCAGAGAATGTTGATTCACACTCATAAAACTGCTGTGAAATTCAGGAGACAGACCACCAGAAAACACATAATAGCTGTCTGAAATTGCACCTCATCTAAACAAAATGAGAGGATGACCTTGGAGCTCTTTTCCAATCTTGCTGATTCCATGAATCTGTGAAAACCTGTGGGCTTCTTGTGCAAGGAGCAAGGAATCAGGTGGACTATGGGATTGTGATTAATTCACACAACTCTTGGCTGAAAGTCTTTTATTCACTCTTCTGGATGCCTCACTCTGTATTTGACAATGTTGGACTGAACTTGATGATCTTTGAGGTCTTTTCCAGCTCAGTGATTCTGTGATTCTATAACTTCTGATGGACACAATTCATTTTGATATTAGATCAGCTTTAGCCTTTCCTCACCCCTGGGTGTTTATTAAGTTAACTTCACTCAGTTCAATGGAAAAAAAAGATGTTTTATACCCACTGAGGGTCTGATTGACACAATCTCACCCAGTTTTTCTAGGAAACTTTCAGGTGAAACATTTTCTCTCAGCATGAAGGTGCTCACCTTTTTGCTGTACAACAAAGAACAGCTATTAATTCTGTACAGACACTACCGAAAACCATAAATAGCATCAGCCATAATTACAAAAATATAAGAAAAAAAAATTAAAACAACCTTAAAATCCTCGATTGTGGCGCATCAGCAAAAGCACAGTACAAGAACAAAAAAAAAAAAAAATTCTACATGCAACAAGAACTAAATGAATGCTTTGCTCTCTGGTTACTTCCCCTCTGCTCTCATCCGTTCATTTAATTGCAACATGCGTCATACACACACAGTAATGTCACAGGAGTGCGTACACTTACAGGGTAATGGTTGATAGTTCTGACATCTTGCAAGAGTGCTGGTTAGCCCTCTTAGGCTTACAGTAGCATTTCTGAACGCAGCTGCTAAATATGACAAGATTAGCATTTTTTTCAGCATATCGTGAACAGGCCAAGGTAGGTCACTTTCAACACATTTCATGAGACACAAAGTCACAGAGATGGAAAGCGGACACGACAGAATGGAGTCACGGCACGAACCAGCTGCTTGACTGAAGCAGAAATTAAAAAATTAAACAAAAACCAAAGCGCACTGGCTGCTGCTGGCCGTTGTGATGTGCTGATTCACGGACAGACCGAAACTCAAACACCCTGGAGGCAGGCGGGCAACGCTAACGCGTCCGGGATACACACGACCTGCGCGGTCTGGTTTTGTACAGAGGGTCACGGAACAATATATCAAATGAAAGCTGACTGCATGTTCATGGAGAACAATCAGAGGGTAACACAAACTTGTAGGATGGGGATCAATCTAAGGTGAATTGGATCAGGCGTTGCTCATTTTCATTGTAGTGCGGATCCCTTCTTTTTAACAAAGAGTTCTAGTGAGGACCCCAAAGCGCTTTTTCCAGCTTCCCTGGTGATGGGGAGGGAGCTCAGTATGGGATCTGCAAGTCTGGCTGGTAATTTTGCAGGTACCACTTCTTTTTTTGTCACACTCACTAAGATAGTGTGCTCATCAAAGCAGCAGGTTCATGCACTGTGGAGCAGGACCTTGATCCCTGCATATTGGACTCCAGGAAAAGCTGCTGCAGAGAACAAAACAGTTCCTTTCCAACCAGCCAGGAGAGGCTCATTTAAATCAGCCACAAGAAGGATAATCTGAAATATGGAAAGGCATTTGGAGGGATCCTATGAAAGATCTTATAGCTGGGCTGAAAAACCTGAAAATTGAAAATAGTGATTTCTTGTAAACTATCAAAGGGAGAATTTTTGCTTTGTTTTCAACCTGTGGTTGTTTTGGTGGGATTCACCTCAGGAGAGGTTGGATGCTTATAGTACAGGTGTTTAAGTAAAGTGGACATCCTTAGGACTCTGAGAATCACCAGAATAAACAGCTGAGAGAAAAATACATTTATTGGCCAGGTACATCTGACCCATTTTAGATGCCCACTCTAGGACAGATGAACACCAAACACCACTGAGTACCCTGACTAAATCTCCATTAATATAAAGATAATACACTGATTTTTAAAGCAACTGCCTTCAAGGCAAACATTTAAGTTTTTTCAAACAAACCCAACTCCGTTTCTGTTACACAGTCTGTGTTCACAACTCACAGAATTTATAATCTGAACAGTAAACCAGGATGAATTGAAAACATACTAAATTTCTCCATACTTTGAACTCCTTTAAGTCAATCCCCATTACTGGAGTTATGTTTTGCTTCCTTTTGTGTAATTAAAGCCTGATAACTGTGTTGTTATTAAATATTACATTATAAGAGCAGGAAAGAACAGTCTTGTGGCATGCAAACATCCAGCAAATAGAAATAGTAACCGTGTTTCAACTCATAAAATAGATTCCATTTCTTGGATGTTGCTGAGGAAGTAAACAGGAAAATGACTGCTCCTTTTACACTATAATTTCTGTGCTAGATTTTTGCAACACCTGCTTTTCACAGAGCTGAGTTGGGCGTTAATTGTCGGCTCAGACTGATCAAAAATGGGCAAGGAGGTTTCAGGGATAGTTCCATTTTATTGTGACTGAGGCTTTCAGAAGTGACTATGGATTTTGAGTGCCACTCATTTTTTTGATCACTTGATCTGAACCACATTTGTCAGACCAATTTTTGCCACAAGAGGGCTGCTCAGCCTGTGCTGAAAAGAAGCACTTACAAGGCATGTAGTGTACAGAACCTGAAAAGGAAACATCTAAAAATCAATAATCACTTTGAAAAGTCTTAGCCATGGGTGGTTGCAGAGGTTTGTGGTCTTCAAGGATATACTTAATGTTGCCATGAAAATCTAGAAATAAATTCCCATCCATGTTTCCTTTACTGCTTATGCCCTGTTTTATTTGACAGGGATTGATTTTTTTATAGGTTTTCCTGGTGAATAGACCTAACATGACAGCACTTGGTATTTGCTAAAGTTATTGAGAAAAACCAGACTTGATTTTGAAAATATTATCTTTGGATTAACTGCTGTCCCCCCTCCCAGTGAGGGGATACTAACACATGGGTTTGTGATGGAAAACAATGCTAGCACTTCTTAGGAAAACCTTAAACTTTAATGCTGTTAGAACTTATTTTCTGCCATTTCTAGTTTCAGTAGAGTCATCTCTCCGATCTTAGATGGTTTAAAGTGTCACAGATCTTTAGAGTACAGAACTGAGAGATGTTTTCTTTCCCTTCTCCCTCCTCTTTTATTTTGCAAACTTTATTTACAATCAAAGTAGAGACATTGGTGGAAGGAAAGGGAGAAAGAGAGAAGAGACTGAGGAGGCAGGAACAAGAAAAAAAAATTAAGGAGGAAAAAATATAGACAAATAGAAGAAGATGAACAGAAATGAGATCATGGCTATGGAAACACTACACGAATCAGGGCAGGATCCTCAGACCTCTGTAGGCACACAGAGAACGGAATCGGTCACATCTAACTCTACGCGCCAAAGACAGATTCCAAACTGAACTATCACCTTGGACTCAGTCAGGGAAAGAACAGGGACCCCCAGGCTGAGCTGGCCTGTGTGACAGAGACATCTAAAGGCACAGGGGATGCTCTGTGTGACGGAGGTGCCCTGGTCCCCCCCGAGTGACCATAGACGACGACCGGACTGCTCAGATCGAGCACGAGACTTTAGACAGCTAAAGGCAAACAAGCTGAGTCTCACCGCAAGTGTCCTGGGCAGGGACTGCAGCTGCATCTGGGAGGAAGAGGGAGGGTGCTAGGGTGGAAGGGGAAAGAAAAAGTTAAACACTCCCGGGGTGAAATGAGCGATGGATGACGTGGCTGAAGGCCACCGCGCCAGACCGAACAGCTGGACGTCTCAATGCAAATGAGAGAGAACACAAATCCGAGGCAAAAGGAGCTGCAATTCAATTCTGGATGTCTTAAGAGGAGTGAAACGAGCATGCTGATCCAGGGGAAGGACGTTACGCTGCATTATCCAAGTACACCCGCAATGAAAATGGTCAGGGTTCTGAATTTAGGTCGCTACCGGCACACAGGGAATGCTGAGGTTTGTGCCTTGTCTCTGAATGTGCTGAAGGGGAATCCTCTGGGAAACACAGTAAAGTCAGAACTTGATCCATGCAGATTAAAATTGCGCCTCATGAAGATTTAGGCACCCTGCTCGAGTAATTCCATGTAACCTCACTGTGAGTGGGATTGGCGGCTGTGTAGTAGCAAAAGGAATGCAGAAACAAATCAACGAAATAAAGCATTGAAAATATAGTAGAAAGTTAACCAAAGTGAAGTAGAGAGATTGTATGGGAGAGAGAGGAGAAAATTAAAAACTGGGTCCTTATAATATATTATTGATATCACACACCCGTCTCCCCTCGGCTGATACTTCTCTAGGCTGGGATATTTCTTTTCCTTGCTGCTCAGTAGCTGAGGAAGCTACACTTGTTTCCCTTCAAAGCACCAACTACCTTTACAAACCCCTTGCCCTTACAGGTCAGACGGGAAAGTTTGGCAAACAGAACTTGTTCTGTGGGCAACAAACAGATTCTACAATTCCACCCCACTGCAGTGGCTGCAGCTCTGACCCGCCGTGTGCAGGCTGAGTCCTTCGCCCCTCTCATCCAGACACAGAGCAAGCACAGGTGCTTCTCAGCAAAGCTGTCTTTTAGTTGTATCTCCTCTAATTTTTAGGTTAACAAAATAGCTGCCTGCCTTTTTCCTTGTCACCCCACGCCAGCTTGGCAGGCATNCAAAGCTGTCTTTTAGTTGTATCTTCTCTAATTTTTAGGTTAACAAAAAAGCTGCCTGCCTTTTTCCAGCTTGGCAGACACTGGTGAGGAACAGGCCATAAAGTGAGTTTTACCTGACCTGTTTTAAACTTGGTGTTTAAAGTGAAATAAGCTGTACTAAAGGATTTTATTCTCTGGACTGGGTAGGTCTCTACTGACTGTGGAAGGAGCCCTGCAGGATTGTTTTATTAAACCAGGTAGATGCCCTGCTGTCTTGTTAAAAGTACAACAAATATTGTGCTCTCCATGGAAAAACAAACAAACAAAAAAGGAATTTGTATCTCTAGCCTTTAATGGAAAACAAATCCCTAATTCTTAGTCTTCTTACCTGGAGTTCTACTTTTCCTTGCTAATGCAACCAAAATAAGAAGCTGAAGCTCAATGAGTGTTTGCAGATTAATGCTGTGGTTAAAAAAAAAAAATGTTTAATAAACATGAATTTGGACTGGAACTTTTTGTCCAGTAAACCTGACCCTTGAGTAGATCTGAGCCTTGAAGGTGAAACAGAATGGTCAAAGAGCCAAAAATCCTATCTACAGAGCTCATTCTTGGCTTTTCTAACTTATACATAGTGGACATAAAAAGAAGGAGAACACCATTGCTAAACTTGGAGTTAAATAATGAAGAGATTAAGCCTAATATTTGCCTGTGCTCTAGAGAATAAAGCTGATAGCAGAGGGAAGAATTCTTCCAACAAAAACAGCCTTTAAAAGAACTGTAGCTTCAGGGTTCTGTGTCCTGATCATTCCCCTGTATTAATTCTGGAGCTCCTGTTTTACCAAGCTGGGTTATTCTCTCTGACCCCAGAGCACAGATCCAAGTTGTGCCCTGTGGAATAATTCTGATGGAGGTGCAGTAACACAACTGAGGTGCAGCAGACAATAGAATGTTCAGTGAGAAAAACATACCAGGCCAAATAAGATTCTTACATGAATTAAAATTTTGAATACTTTATTGTTTCAGATGAAGAATGTGCATATCCAAATCCAGGCATAAATATCTGAGAATGGGATTTAAATAACTGTCCTTGAAAGAAAGCAAGTGAGCAAAGCCCACAGAGTGCTTATTGTCCCAGCCTGACACAAGAAGTGGATTTTCCAGCATTACAGACAGGTTTTGGTTCCTGTCAGCTGGCAGAGCTCAGCATCATTATAACTAGACTGGGTTTATATAATTTGCAGCTCTGAAGCTGCAGTTACACTGTTTTGACTCACCTGCCTTACATGTTATACAATATCCCTGCAGATTCACTGTACAACCCATCTCTGCAACTCTGCTTAATGAAAAAAGAGAGCACTACCTTTGTTAAAAAAGCCTGGGCTTGCAGACGTTTAATCAGCTGAACAACTCCAGAGTTTCCATTGGAAATATAAAGAGGAAACACAGTTTGGAAATCCCTCAGTAATGATACAAGTGGGACTAAGACTGATATGAACCTTACACATGGCTTTGGATTGGTCCTGTCTTGAGGTAGTTTGCATTTGTTTAAATAACCTTTATTGAGACTTCATTCTTTGTTAAGCCACTGTAGCCTGGTGGCTTTTGAGGATGTTCTTTCGCTCTCCAAGGCAGGCAGAGTTTGTTCTTAGAAAACTGATTATCTGCTTTGCACCACACAGTTCCTTTGACACACAGTGTTAGTCACAAGATCCTCACAAGAAATTCACCTTCCCATATCAAAAAACCTTCTGCACTGGGACAGCACCATCTTACTTGTCCCCTCCCTACCTCAGGCTTGGAGCACATCCTAAAAATTTTCCAGATGTAAACCTAACCCCTCTGGATGTGAAACAATGCCAGCTGCTGAAGTGAGACACAATAAATCAACGGCAAGGAGAAACAGAGACACTGAGGGGAAAGTAAATTCCTGTTGTCCTCATGTGATAGAGCCAAAAGTGTGAATGGTGGGAAAAACTAAGAGGAAGACCATGGTTGCTGGTGGGCATCAAGCCTTGGTATAAATTGAAAGCATGTTCAGGATCAAAGATGTCAGAATTATTCCCCATTTCCTGCAGTCTCCAATCAACTGCTGCATGACCAGTTGCTTCAGCCCCACCTTCATCTCTACATTAAGTAACTGATTCAAAGAATCAGAGGTGCAAACTGATTTGGGGACAAAGAAAAATTCAGATCTATCCCTTTCAGTCTAACACTGCACTCAAACCAGCAAACTTAGACATGAGCAATACATGAGGGAAAGGACAGACAGCCAGAATGGTCTGATTTGGATATTCCCAAGTCAACGCTCAATTTGAAACTTCTGAAAATTTTTCTTACTCTCTAAATCCACTGTGTTTCCCAGGATCTAAGCAAGCTGCTCTGATAAGAGATGCTGCACTCAAATCCAATTCAAAATTAAAAAAAACCAGTGGCCTTGGGCACTGGACGTTCCCTGTCCTGCTGATCTCCATGACAACTGAAGCATATCAATACACATCAAAATTAGGTTGTTCACTCTGACCAAATGCAGTGACTTCAGAAGCACATTTGAGATCTGTTCCTCATTTTCTTGCCATAATCTGCCTTATTTTTGCTAATCAGGAAGCTCCAGCGTGCAGCAAAATTCACAAGGTTACAGCAAATTTAGTGAAGTGCTGCCACTCTCCCTTTACAATATGAAGTTTTGTGCACATTGCTAAAGTATTTGTGGCCTTTAAAACAGCAAGGCTGGAACAATTTTAGATATCTGAAGTGTTTCATACAGCACATGCGTGGGCAAAATCCTGTATTTACACAGGCACCCTACAGACTCAGGTATTTATACATA
Source organism: Hippolais icterina (assembly GCA_013400075.1). NCBI lineage: Eukaryota > Metazoa > Chordata > Aves > Passeriformes > Sylviidae > Hippolais > Hippolais icterina. The sequence continues at coordinate 16,713 of VWYN01002355.1, read as the reverse complement.
AATCCCTCTGGCTTGAGCCTCTGGGTGTTCTGAGCTCTGATCCATACCAGTTATGGCAATCAAGCCATGATGGCTTTGGTACAGTCTTTGAAAGATGTTTAGATCTGAAATTTCCAAGCTCATGCTGCTAGCATTTCAATGGGAACTCATAAAACACTGTTTAGCCTTTTTTTGGTGCCTCGAACTCTGTGGAAACAGGGAATTTAGGGCTAATCCAATCCTTGATAGAACTGTTGAGAGTGCAGCAAGTTTAATGTGTTTTCTTAAAAAAAAAAAATATATATACACATATAAATAATTTTTATAAAGTGAATTGTAGTGCTGGATAAAACTTGGCATTATTCTCTCCCTCACTAACCTGCACACCTCTTCGATCTTTCAAGAGAAGGAGCATCTTTTATTGTCTTCTCTTCTAATGCAAAATTGTTTTTTTTCAGTTCATGGCTTGCTCTTGTGGCAGATGGGGGTAAAAAGTGCTTTGCTCTTTTAGGATGCAACTTGTAGACAAAGACCTTTGTCTATAATGCTGCCAGTGATCGTGGAGCCAAGGAGAAATTTTAAGTCATCATTNCAAAATTGGGTTTTTTTCAGTTCATGGCTTGCTCTTGTGACAGCTGGGGGAAAAAGTCTGTGTTTTACTCTTTTAGGACGCAACTTGTGGACACAGAACTTTGTTCTATAAGGCTGCCACAGATTGTGGAGCCAAGAGGAAATTTTAAGTCATCATTAGAGAATTCTTACATGTGAAACCCAGGCAGATTTCAAAATCTCATGAGTTCATCAACAACAAAAATCACCATTGTATCCTCTCCTCTGTCTTTATAGCTGTTTAAACCATAAAATTTCCCATAAGAATGCCTTACAGCCACAGAAATAGTGTTTAAAGACAAAGCCTGCCTATATTTCAATACTACTGCAAAAGGAAAAAGGACAGGAGCCAGCCTCCACCACACAGACACAACCTGTGCAGGGAAAGGCCTTGCACCGTAAAATCCATCCTCTAAAGATTTCCAAATAATAGAAGCAGAACCCTTCTTAATGTTGCATTCATCACAGGTGATGTTGTAACAACAAGAAATAAGATCTGTGATCCACGATTCCAAAATCAGATCCCGCCAAAGCTCTGGTTAGGTGTTGGGATATCATTGGAAATGGAAGGGAATTTCCTTTATAAATACTGATTTTCTCTTCTGGAAAATTCCTCTGGCAGGTGGCCCATGAAATAACAGAACCCCTTACAAGGCAGAAATAGTTTCAGGTCTAATATCATCATTTATGTAAGAATGTAAAGGATGCACTGTATGAGAGGACAGTGTTTAGGTTGGGAAAGTAGATTTGAAACCCAAAAAATTCATCTTCCTGTCCTTGCCACAGGCACCTGAGGGATTTAGGTGCATTTTACTCTCAGTTGTTTAGCAGCAATAACAGCTCCCAGGAAGATTATAAACATACTAAATATTCTGTGCTGTTTGATTTTACTGCAATTGAAACCCCAGATAGGCAATCAATGCAGAATAGGACTTTTGATTATTTTATCTGAAAATAAATAAATCCCTGTTAATTACACTCCTGCTAATTATGGTACACAGCCTGCATGATCTCACATTCCTAATGAGTACACTCAGGTTTTTCCAATCCCTACCTGAAAAGATTGGCACGAAAAAACAGCCCCATCCTTTCCACCCCCAAATTCCAAAGTAAAAAAAACAACAACAACAAAAAATCCAACCAGCACCCAAAATAATAATTTGCCTTGGGCAATGCACATAAAGATATAGTAGTGAGTGAGCACCTTTTTTTCCCTAGAACTTTAAATAAATCCACCAAGAATTAGTGTCCATCAAAGCAGCAAGTGCCTACTCCCCTGGCATTCCTGAGAAATGAGCTCTAGCTCCTTGCTGATTGTGCACTGACATCAAACGACCATCATCTGTGTCCTGCAGTGTATTTTTTCCTGTGTAGAAAAGGATTAACCCGAGGACACGAGTTCCTTCTGTTGCTGGGCCGTTGGGTGTCCCAGCACCCAGCTGGGGGTCAGAAATTGCAGTGCCCTCCTGGAGAACACACTGTCCAACCAACATCTGCCATTTGCTGGTCAAAAACCGAGCCCTTTTGGCACCAAGAGCCTGTCAATAATTATCAACTCTGGCAGTCTGAGCACTTGCAGCAAGACAAAGCGGTAGCAGAATGAATCACTGCGTGTCCAGTGACTTTGGAGGTGAATTTTAGAGGAGTGTTGTTTACCAAAACATCTGGGATACAACATTGCTTTCGCTGCCCTAACCCTCTAGGTCGCACCATAGGTAAAATCATACCTACCTATGATATATGCCATGATTCTCCTTTCTTTCCAGCAAGATGCTGATTGGAGGAATGACGTAGACCTGAATTAGCTAGATATATATGTGGGGTTTGTTTTCTTTTCATTGAGCTTTCAACATGTGATACAAAATTTATGAAGAATCTGTCAAAGCAAAAGCAGAAACAAGCTTCCCCCTCCCAAATTATACCAGTTGTGATAAACTGGAAATCATAATAAAATAAAAAGAAGATTTTTTTTTTTTCAGTTATATGTGCTTGATTCTTGAAAATGAATGAAGAAACAAAGATTTGATGGAAATGAGTGGGTCTTTTTAATCTTGAGGGTTATTCCAGCATGCATCTACATCATGCACCCACTAAATATTGTGGTGTTTTATGGTAGTGATGATGATGATTTTCTCTCTAGAGTGAATATTTCAGCAATGCAACAATGCTTGTGAAAATAACAGCGTGGATTTAAGCTTTGTGTAGGCATTTCTGTTGAAATATGTTGGTTTGTTTTTTGTTTTTTTTTTCTGGCAGGGGTGATGTACCCTCTCTACAACTTGACCAAAACCAGGATGTCCGAAAACAGATTATGACATATCAGGTTGGCTGGATTTTTCACAGTAAAACCAGTGAAGTCTTGCCAGATCAGTTTATTATCCATTTCCTAAGATTCCAGGGAAGAAACTGATAGATGATAAATCCATGCAAATGATGTGGGCCTGATGTGCTGCTCTGAGTGCTGAACCAGCCATTGGAGGTTTGTGAATATGTGTGCAGTTCCCAGGACTGAGATCCCGTTTAATTCATGGATTCCTGATTTGGTGCTCCTGGGCTCCCAGCACATTGGGTAACTATCCCTAAATAATCTCCTACTTCTTCAAAATATTTACAAGCTGCAGTTGGAGGTTGCTAAAAATCAGGGGGTTCTTTCTTTTTGGAATCACATTAATTAATTTATAACTGTATGGGAAATGCAGGCACCAGTTCAAGACATGGCTGTTTGTTCTGTGAGATTAAATAGGACATGTCACAAGGGGATGGCTTTAAATGGAAAGACAGCAGGTTTAGATTGGCTACTAGGAAGAACTTTTTCACTGTGAGGGTGGTGAGGCCCTGGCACAGGTTTCTCAGAGAAGCTGTGGTTGTCCCATCCCTGGAAATGTTCGAAGCCTGGTTGGACAGGGCTTGGAGCAACCTGGGATGGTGGAAGGTGTCCCTGCCCATGGCTGGATGATTTTAAGGCCCCNTTGTCCCATCCCTGGAAATGTTCGGCAGGGGTTTGGACAGGGCTTGGAGCAACCTGGGATGGTGGAAGGTGTCTCTGCCCATGGCAGGGGTGGCACTGGATGATTTTAAGGCCCCTTCCAACCCAAACCATTTTCTGTCTGTAATCATGGCACATTACGGCTGTTTATTCCACCAGCTGGGGTGAGGAACTTGCCTGAACTTTAATAGCTGTCTTAATTACTCTAAGAATATGATCAATAGCTCTTTATGCTTCCCCACCACCTGGGGATCTCAGAGCCTCTCCCTCAGATAAAAATCTATTTCATTTGCATTACTGATCTTGCTTCAGTTCAATGCTTAATTTGGCAGAATTATGCAGGACTGGCACAAGATTAACTGAAACCAGACATGCTTCTAGAAAAAAAACCTTACATCTCTGGCACTCCTCACACTAAAAAGTAACTAATGGTTACGATGACTATTGGGAGGAAGTATGAAAGTTTCTTAGAGAAAAAAAACCTCAAATAATAATAGAATTAAAAGGATCATTAATGGAATGTTTTCTATTTCTTTTTTGGATTCCTACCTCAGCTGCTTAAACATTTTGAATAATCTAACCCCCAATATTTTCAGCTGTAAAGAGGAATTTCTATCAAAAGCATCAGCAAAAGATGGAGTGATTGCTCTCCCAGAACCTGGTGGGTTTTTGGGGTCTCTGGCTAAGGTGGGATCAGCAGCATGCAGGCAGCTCTGAGGGGACTAAAGGCATGAGGAAAGGCTGGGGAGGCATGAGACTGGAATGATGGATGACTGAACATACAGGTGGAGAAAATGGAAGTTTAAAACCACTGAAGCACTTGTCCACTCCAGAAAAATTGTCAGGAATTAGCAAAATGTCTCCAAGATTTTGTCAGCCTAAAGGCAAAGGGTGTTGCACACAACGGTCAGGGTGTTTAGGGAGGAAGTCTAAATTTTTTTTGTTTATGGGAGTAAAGCCCTCATAATGGGCAACAAATGATAAAAATGATTGATTTATTTTCCAACAAATCTTTTATTCCTCAGTGGCTGCACTGCATTAATTAAGCCTCAGTTCCCCTGCAGTGCTCTCTTCTGCCGTGGTCCTGTCGTAGCTCCCAGCTAACTTCTCCTGAGGGAGATTTAATAATGAATGCACAGTGGTAGCAATGTATGATTAATCTCTGAATTTAAGCCCATCCCCAGGGCTTTCAAAATCAAATACAGGCTTAAGTGCTTTGCAGAACCATCACCATGGGGTCTATGAAGTAGAAGTAGAGATAGATTTTTCTAACAAAAATAGTCATTAAAAGGACCTGAACCTAAACATGTACCAAACATATAAAAAAGAAATCCTCCTCTAAGTCAGTAGCCAAGATTTTGGGGCCTTCCATTTTCTTTTTTTGATGGTGGAAGTACTGGCTGTCTAGAAGGTTATTCCAAAAAAATCGAAGACTGATATTAGAATAAATCTCAATCCCTTCTGCAGATCCATGTGGTATTACCTTCAGAAACAGGCTGAAAATCCTTCCTCAACCTTATCGTTCCTCACTTACTAAAGGGAAAGTGCTTAAAGGTGTTCTGGAATAAAGATCTGGATGTGGAATTTGGTCTGATGGAGTGACGCTGTAATAGGTTGAAACAGCAAACTAGAACATGGAAAACGAGCCACAGTATAAATGTGAGATATTTCAATATGGTGACAGAACCAGATTGTGATCTACTGTCTTCCTTCCTTACAAGTTCTCTTTTTACAGGGTATGTGTGCACAGAAATTGACTCTGTCTGGTGTATATCTGCACAGAATCATTAATTCCATTCCTTTTCATTGTCCCTGTGTGAACTTTTCTGCTGTCAAATCTGTTTGGATAAACAACACTCCACTCCGTAACACACACATCAATGCGAGATCGATTTATACACACCCGGTTATAAAAGTTGCAAAAAAATATGAGGAGGAAAAAAAAGATAATGGCAGCGAATGGAACAGAAAATATGATGTTTTCTCTTGGTTTTGGTGGCTAACTATACACATAGGAAAAACACCAGCAAAACCCAGTCACCATATTGATCCAAGATGGCGAGGGATGTTTGGTAACCCAGTTGAATCTTTGGAGGCCGTGGCATGCTCTGCTTCATTCGTGAGATGTGCAGCAGACACCAAACATGCACTTAAAAATTCAGACTCAGCACCAGCTCTGCACATCTCGGGTGTAAATTAAAATCTAAGGCTCAGGGGTGGCTTCCCAGCAGCACATCCATGGGAAGCCTTCATGCAAGCCCTAGGCAGACCATGCACAAGTTAACCTGGTCACTAACTCTCAGTTTTATTTCTGAGGTTAATCCACCCACAGGATCAATTTAAAGTGTTATTTTTGGGCTGTGGAAACATATTTTAGAGCAAGATGAAAGGGGCAGTGCTTTCAGTAAGTGGATGTCTGGCTGCAGACATGAAAATTGATGTAGAAAATATTATTATTTAATGCAAATCTAAACTAGATAACAAGGGGGAAAAAAAAGAAAAATAGGCAGCTGGAGGACATATTTTTCCCTGAAAATTGTCATTTAGATGGATGACATCATTATACTATGATTGTGGTTACTTAGGGTGAAACTAATCACTGGATAATTATATTTTCTACAAAATAAGCATCTCCTACTTTACCCTAACATCTTATAGTTTTATTTTAGGCTTGTCTATAGCTTGTCTATTTTCATCAGGAATTTAGTATGAAATTAAATAGTCCTACCTATGTCTGAGTGCAAGAAAACACCCAAGCTCCCAAAAAAATCCCCAAACCAAATGTGTGTTGTGTTTAGGCCAACACCAGATGTGCTGCCCAGTATCCTAGTTATTACAGAGGATAATATAATTTTTATGTGGAGAGTGACTGCATGCACTCAAAATGATAATGACAACCACCTCAATTGACCAACCTCTGCCCTCTTATGAGGTGGAAACCAATAAAAAGGATTCCAGCTTAAAAAAACATATAAATCACAAAGCTATAAACATCTAGAGGGAAATTTTAGGATTTGTGTGCATTTTAAAACAATTTTAAGGGGGTGTGTGTGAAATGTTTGGCTTAAGTGGAATGCATTTAAGTTTACGTAAGCATGTCTAGGGGATCTTCCTACACTATAATTCAGCCTGACGTTAATTCAACATTTTCACCAAATCTCATTGATTTCAGTGAACTTCGAACCATGTCCTGGAACTTATGAAGCACAGCAAACCATCCCATGAGTATAACAACAATTTTTATACCTGATCAAGATGTTAATTTTCATATAGCTGACATGTAAAAACATCAGATTTGGATTGGGTTTGGTTTTAATCTTGTATTTAGGCTTATTTTATAGGCCTTTTAAAGAAAGGTGAAAGCTGGCATTAAAATGCACTTTCACAGCTGATGGATTGAAAAGTTAAAGTAAAAATCAACCAAAATAATTTAATAGACTTTGCAACCCTTTTCAAAAATCAGCCTAATTCAGCTGAGATTTCTTTTTTTACTTTGTGGGTTTTTCCTATGTGTATATCAGTAATTTAAATTGATTACTGCTTTATTTGTACTTACAAGTAAATGCTGGATTCATTGCCCCCGATATCAGGTGACTGGAGTTTCTGCACAAGTATCACAATTATGCCAATAAAAAGCACAAAGTTTATCTGGGGGAAAGAAAAAAAAGGAAAACAAATGTGACAATGACATACTTTTACAAAGTATGAGAATGAGACATTCCCTTTTTCTGCTCCAAACCACAGTCTAAAAGCTTTATAGGATCAGGATTAATGGGGAAAGTTCATAAGGGTCTTATCCCCTTTGCTGCAGCTAAAATGAGGCAGAATTTCTGCAGTCTCAAGACAAAAGAAGAGAAACATAAATGGAAAAGTTTCAGTATTTTTCATTATCAACCTGTGCAGAGTAAAAAGAAAGATCTCTGCACAGAAAAAAATCATAAAATAAAGACCTCGAGAGTAAAGGCATTTTTAACTCCTATTCTCTGACCAATGGACTTCTCAGTTTAACAGTTCCTATCAATTTTAAAAACCAGGAAAATGATAAAATTAGTTTATTTTGATGCTTTGACATGAGATTTGGCTATCAACTCCATAGCTTCTTAAAGCCAAAACAGTGGAAATTTAAGTTGGTCTATTA